>JADBJO010018117.1:0-12500 GCA_016801955.1 Conus betulinus | reverse complement strand
CAATGACAGTAAGAAAGCGTAGCATCACCATGAGCTATAATCACGACAAGAATCAGAGCGCAGACACTTGTGTATGTGAAAATGTAATAATATGATAACTAATCCTTTTTTTTTAATATGGGATGTAACTTTCTGAGATGTGACCAATGCAACCTGCATCACACAAATGCAGTCCAAAAAGTATACCACAAAAAAAGGAAAAACAAATGCAAATTAATCTGAACAAAAACCACACTGTTACCACTTGTCTCAGTAAAGACAAATTTCTGCGACAGTAAGAAATGAAATATACTATTTATTCATAACTTCTGAGGGTAAGATCTTTGCTGAACAGTCTGAAAGTAAATTTAGGGGTGGATTTTTCCCAGTCCAGACAGACCAACAATTTAACTTTACCCCCTAAATGTAATAGTATCACAGCAACATAAGATAATCTTTTCCAGAGTTCTTTCCGATTATACTGCATCTAATATGAGATGCATTATTCTAGTCCAGCTAAATTCACAATGATTTTTTTCTCTTTTTTCTATTTAAGCAGTACTTTGTATGGAACATTTGCTTGACATAAACAGAAGTGTTACTAACATAAGATATTAACATCGTGAACATAATGGCACAAAGCATGATGAGAACGAATCATTTCAATGAATCAAGTATAATGTATGAGGGTCCAACATCTATGTGGTGTCCAAAACCGACTATCAACTGACTTGTGCATCCGTAAATCAATACATAAAATGCATAATGAAATTAAGACATTCCTCATTTAATATATGCATTTTCAAAATAACATCATCGGTAATATAAAGATCCGTACCTCGTCAATAAAATGATACACCAGCCGCCGTGGCGAAGTGGTTAGCGTCGCGGACTCCCGGCTGGGAGGTCGTGGGTTCGAATCCCATCAGAGTCATGTGGGTTTTTCTGCCCCGACTGGCTCCTACCCAGAGTTGAGTTTGCTACGGGCTCAGTTGGGAAGACTGGGACCACACAGTCGAGCTTCATCCACTTAATGGATGCGTTTCACAAATTTCATGACCAACACTGCAGTTGCCTGTATCTCTCGGGCCTGGTTGACGCCGAGATATATTATGAAAGGAAGCGTAAGAGTACAGCCCTGTCATGTAGTCTCAGACCGAAATGGAAATCCATAGCATCATCTTAATCATCCTCATTCTCACCGATCAGCCTTTAAAAAAAATCTCAAGTTCTGTGGCCTTCATGCCCTGCTCTCATAGTGGCCTCAGTTTCGATGTTCTCTTCACGTCTATGGCCTTGGTTTGGTTCCGTCGGGGTCACCGGTATCGGCGAGTCCCTGGGGCTGTCGTTGGACGGACGTGGTGACGCCCTCCGGAGGGAGAGCTCACTCACGCCGGCTCCGCGACTAAGCAATTATTGTCGTCAGCAGGGGGCTTTGTAGGTGGTGTCCTGCGTATGTTAGATCAGAACAGGCACCACTGAACACCAGCGAAGTGACTCGGCGGCAGTGCAGTGTCTTTTCTGGTGGGTTGCCTCTTGACGACTTGATATTGAGCTCCCCTGTGGATTGCTGGTGCCGGGGCTGCGGCGGGGCTGTCTGCTGTATTCTGGCGGAAGTTATGGATCACAGTGAAGAAATTGAAGACTAGGCAAAAGCTCACCAGTACCATCCAGTAACTACAGATAATTATCTTAAATAAATGTCAGCGAACCGCCCAGAGAAACATGGACAAACGAGTCACAAGACAAAAAACAACGCGTTTCGACCTCTTAGGTCTTCATCAGGTGAAACAAAAACGTGCTAAGTGCATTTTCGTTATTTTTTTCGTTTTTATTTCACCTGATGAAGACCTCAGAGGTCGAAACGCGTTGTGTTTTGTCTTGTGACTCGTTTGTCCACGTTTCTCTGGACGGTTCGCTGACATTTATTTAAGATTTGTTTAGATTTCCGCCTGCAGTCGTTTCACTTTGCAACTAGATCTAGATCTACAGATAATTATTCTAAAGCGATTAGTGTGGTGCACACATAGGTTGCAATTGGAAAGTGGTTTCCCATTTCAATTAGATTTCGTCAGGGCTGCCTTCTGTTTTCCACACTTTTGAACCTATTGCTGCAATGCATCATGACTAATGCATTTGAAGGTCATGAAGGCACAATCAGTATTGGAGGAATAACCATGGCAAGCTTTCGTTTCTCAGACGACATCGACAGCCTGGTACACAGTAACAAGAATTCGCCGAGCTTCTTAAAAGACTGGATAAAATACACGTCAGCATGACAGGCGTGGGATATTAATGTATATAGGACTAAGTGTGTTGTCAGCCGCACCATTATTATTCATAATTGAAGGACAGAAGCTATGAACTATATCTCAATTTCACTTATATGCGATTTATCATCAGTAGTTAGATATCTAAACCAGAAATCCTCAAGGGCAGCAAAGGCAGCAAAATGCACTGTCTGCACTAAAACATGTTCAAGAGCCTCGTTTTCACTCAACGCCTACCTTGCGCTGAAGAGATCAAAGCTAAGTGATGACTCGTTCATTCTCATTTCCTATTTGTTTGTGTCTTGCCTGAAGAAGACCTAAGAGTTCGAAACGCGTCGTGTTTTGTCTTGTGACTCATTTGTCCACGTGTCTCTTGGCGGTTCGCTAACATGTACTGGTGTATCCTATCTTCCTGCACGCAAGTGAGACGATGTATTTGGAAAGAAGTAAATATATCCACGATCCATGGTAATGAGGTGCGATTGAACGACACTAAACCTCATTGAACATAGGCGTCAACCTATCAAGCAGCACAATGGACCATACGATAATCTGCGACATCAGCTAGGAAAGGAAACTTATGAAGCATGGCCCTTGCTGAAATATTCTTCAGGGGGGGGGGGGGGGGGGGGGGGGACAAAAAAGAAGTGGACTCTCCAGAACAGAATAGATATGGAAACCGTTTGCGGAAATCCAGTTCTCGGCACACTACCGACACAGCTGGAGGAATCCAGTGAGCATGTCTTCAGTGTCATGACTTAATTAATAACTCCACTGAGTGAAGGAAAGAATATACAGAGACATGTAGAGAAAGATGGATCGATAGACAGACAGATAGACAAAACAGTCAGGCAGACAAACAGACAGACAGACAGACAGATAGATAGATAGATAGATAGATAGACTGGTAGGTAAGTACGTAGGTAGGTAGATATTTTGAACAAATAACAGTGTGAGGAAAACAAGTGCAGGCTAACTATTCTTCTGTTATTAAAGCAGTATCTTTGGAAAGATTTAGAAACGGAAAAAGGGACAGAAAACAGGATGGGGTAGGAGAAGAGGATCTAATAACAAATTTGACGAGTTTCAATGAGTCAGTTGACAAGTCTGAGCCTTCAAAGACTTTGCAGTCATTGAGTCATTTCGGAGTTATGGCAGTTTCATTAAACGGTGTTCAGTTTGAAAATTCAGCAGCTCATTTGCAAACCGTGTCTTGATTTTAATATAAAATGGCTTAAGGATGAATTCTGAGCCGTTGAATTTGGAATTCATCACCTTTATACTGTGTGTGTTGTGCAGCATAATAATTAAGGAAAAGTCACAAATCGAAAACCGTCATTTCATTACGAAGTTCATGAAATATATATCGCTGTGGATGCGTTCAAAATTACTGTAGCTATTTGGCCGAGAACGGAGCCTTGAGTTTGGGAACTACATATTGGGCTGGTCCACGCCTCCTGCAAGTCTTCGTTGCTACTTGGTATTTTCTGTATGTTCTAACGCCAAAGATGTTGCTAGTTGTCACTGTTGATTAGTGATCGAGTTAATTTGCCGTATTTTAGTCTTTATCTTATTACGTGCGTGCGTGTGTATGTGTGAGCGAGTGTGTGTGTGCATGTGTGTGTGTGTGTGTTTTGCTTGTTTGTTGTTTCTGTTGTTGTTATTGTGTTATTCTGGGTTGCTATCATTGTTATGCATGGCTTCTAAGTCGGTTGATTTGCTCTTCTAGCAGGACTATCCTGCGGAGCATGTTGTTTTCGGTTCTCTCTCTCCATGCAAGAGAGAGAGAGAGAGAGAGAGAGAGAGAGAGAGAGAGAGAGAGAGAGAGAGAGAGAGAGACTATTTGTGAGGGAAGTGAGAGAAAAAAAAAAAGGAGACGAACTGAGGAACAATAGAAGAGGGAGGAACATGGAGAGAGACAGGAGAAGAGAAGAAAATGGGAAAAGATGAGGGAGGGGGGGGGGGGGGGGGGGGGGGGGGGGTAAAGGGGGGCGGTGGACAGGGGGAGAAAAGACAAAGGCCGAAAAAAAAATATGTAGAGAGATAGAGAAGACAGAGAGAGAGAGAGAGAGAGAGAGAGAGAGAGAGAGAGAGAGAGAGAGAGAGAGAGAGAGATGCCACAAACAGCTAGGCGGGGGTGTCCACCAAACTGCACATGGTCGTTGAACAGAAATGTATGCATTTCGGTACTTTACCCCTGAAATGGAGCAATCTGAATTGTGTGCCGATTCCCAGTCATGAAACACTGCTTCACGACTCGCACAGTCTGCGAGTCTGGAACGTCGAGACTGTTGCTTTGGTGACATGCATTTTCAGTACCGCATTTTTTTTTTTAACAAGAGTAAGAGCCTATAGTTTTGAATGGTTTTGCGATCAAGTCACCCGTTGGTCAGATCGAGGTTAAATATACCCACGGAATTATAATTTTGACAGGGCCTGTGGGCTGTAGATTTTCAACTCACTTCTCCTAAGACGAGGATGGAAACTCTGGATGCCCCCCCCCCCCCCCCCCCCCCCCCCCTCTGGGTATCACGATAGAAATTCTAAGGTTTCAGAGAAGCATCAATCCCCACCTGTAAGAACTATCATGCGAAAAGCAGTTCAGACGGCTATGATGCGTGACAAGATGCGAACTGACGAGTAAATATGACATCTGAGACATATAAGAGTAACAAAACAGTTCGAAATTTTTACTTCTGCTTGACAAGTGGGCTGAAGGAACGGATACTATTCATCTATTGTCCTGTCTAGAAACCACCCAGACCAGCCCCAAGCTGGGATGTGAAGATGTCTGTTGGGAGTGCGGTACACTGTGAGAATCTGGAATTGAAATTGATACAAAAGCACTCCATAAAAAACAAAAAACGAAAAAAAAAAAAAAAATCACAGGGATCTGGTGACCAAATTTTTAATTCTTTTTCTTCTTTGCCTTACCCTGCTGACCCTGGAGAAAGGGCCAGTGACGGTGAGGAAAGACCCACTGACCACAGGGAAAGACCTGTTGACAGTGGGAAAGACTTACAACTTTGGATTCTCTCTTGAGGGCACATAAGACCGTATGGCGAAAGCTTGGCTGTGTCTGGAGTGGCACCGTCTTCATCTGTCCGTGGGCAGGGGTGGTTGGGTCTGTGGGGTGTGCTCGACAGCTGGAGGGTGGTGTTTTTCGCCGGTGGGCTCTGCAGTCATGAAATACGGGCTGGTACACCCATGAGGCTGCTACTTTAAGACTGTTATGAGTTGCATCCTGTTGTCTGATTTACTCTCTGTTCAAGAGCAGTTATGTCCCTTGATATCTTAATGGAGTGTCCTGCGCGTGCCTATACCCATCGTCAACACAGCGCAGGCCTCCAGGGTGGTACAGGACTGCTCAATAGGCAGGTGAAGACAGTGTCTCTCTGGGTCCTCTCCAGCACCGCCGGGTGTTTCTTTTTCTCAAAAAAAAACAACGAAAACAGATCACAGAGGGATCTAGTGACCAAATTTTGAAGCATGCATATGTGTGTGTGTGTGTGTGTGTGTGTGTGTGTGTGTGTGCGCGCGCGTGTGTGCATGTATGCATGTGTGTGTGTGCGCACGCACACATGTGTACATCTTTTTTGTTGTTGTTGAAAAACCCAATTCCACTGATATAGTTTTGAGTAATTTTATCTAAATAACGTGATTTGAATAACTGAACGACTTTTAAATCATGAAAAGAAGTGAACTCTTCGGTCTGTTCATCGCAACAGGATTGAATGGAAAAGAAAAAGCTGGCAACATTGGATGCACACAAATGAAGTGCTGAGGCAGCACGGAAAATGATGACCCGCGCGCTCTGGAGTTCTGCATTGTATCACCTGTATTCCTTCAGATTTGCTTGTGAATTTTTTTCATCGACATTTCGTCAGTCTTGCTCTAAACATCTTACAACTGAATCCCCAGGAGATACTGACTTGACAGACAATTCTGAAAATGTTGATGACAATCAACGTAACTATTTTCCAGTTAGTGTGTGTGTGTGTGTGTGTGTGTGTGCTGTGAATAAAACTTGTGGAGAAAATATTCTTACCCATGGGATTCCACTCTCGCGACGACTTCCTGAAAGCCAGGCGTCAGAAGCCAACTCTCAGTAAATAATGGTTCTTCTATCCAAGGATTGCCAAATGCTGATGATTTTATGATCTCAGCACACATACACATGAACATTTGCACAGGAGCTTTCATGAATTCACATACCAACAAAACAGGTTCAATGAAACAATATTTTAATGAATCCACAAAGCTCCATCACCAACAGTTACGGTAACAAGTCAAACAACGAAACCACCATGACTGCATTCAACCCAACCATCAGCATCACATAAAACAAGCCCAAACCCACTTCCTTTCACGCAGGCCTACTTGCTCCTATCCCAAGATAATAACCGGTCATGAACACATGAAGTCAAGACTAATTTATGGAGAAATGGCTTTGTGGTTGACAGCGGTGAACAAGGTGTAGTGGGAGAGGAAAGGAGCTGGAGACAGGGGAGGGGAGGAAGTGTCAAGACAATTGCAGACACATAAAGGAACAGGAGCATAGTTAATAGACAAAAACTTAAGTTTATACACAGCTACTGCTTGACCTAAGAACGCTGTACTATTCTTGAGCCCTGACAAGGAGACCATTTGCAACAGTAAACAATCAACTTTGATTTATGCCCCAGTAATATGCAGACACACTGTGTGTGTGTGTGTGTGTGTGTGTGTGTGTGCGTGCGCGTTTGCCTGTGCATGTGTTCTGATGATTATCACAGATGCACAAAGTTGCTGACTGGATTATGTATTGAAACAGTAAGACAGCAGTCATGAACACGTGCACAATCACCTCAGTGGTCAACAATGATGTTACATGCTACACACCTCACCAGCTTCCAACACCTTGTCTGCTCACTTATTCCAACAGACGTTTGCCTGCAGCATTAACACAAGTAATGAAACATTCCAACGCTTGTACATTACCACAACCCTCATGTGTGATGAACAAAGTAAACAGTCAAAAAGCAACATACAGTAAGGGCCACTTGTAGTGTGAAGGTTATCAGCAGCTTTGGCAATGAGGAAAATCTGCGGACAAGGTTAGGATAATAGTAACAGGCTTTAAAATAGATTCTTTGCTACAATAAATCTATGATCTATACTGCCAATTCTATTTGTGTGACAAAATGCATATCTCACCGGCTGTTTTCTTAAAAAAAAAAAAAAAAAAAAAAAAAAAAAAAACATGCCACATAAGACACACACACACAAAAAACATATAAGCTGACATGGTGACAGCAACAGAACAAATTTGTAGTGTAATTCTAATGTGGTAACAGGTCTATACCATTAAAGCCCAACAAAACATGTAGAGTTTTTCAGGGCTGTCAATTTCACATAATAAAAGCAAGGCCAGGATCTAAATCCTAAACTTTCAACAGTATCCCCTTAAACTTAAGGCAACTGAACACATAGGATCAAACAACCGTCACAAAAAGTTCAGATAGAAGTTTCTAGCAGTTAATTAATGACTGCTGTCAAGATGATGATCAGATTACTTCCCCACGCATACCACTGGGAGGGGTATAACGCACACTGCAGTAACACTTTAATACAATTCCTCATATATCTAATACTTTCCAATGTTGATGATTTCTTAGCAAAGTGTTGGAATGGAATTTACATGTACATATACTTACATTCTCTGTCATTTTGTCCCCCTCACTTATGATTGATATGACACACAACATGTTTACTATACCTCTTGTAATAAGTGCATGATGATCAAATGACGTATTTCATTCCTGCTTACTTTTTTTCCCCTAAAAGCATACATTTTCTACTCATGTGATCTTTTCAACCACACCCTCACCCAACACCCCACCCAAAAATGCATATTAAACTTCCACTGGTGAATGTCAAAATCCCCTTTGGTGCATACAATCTCCTGTTTCTGGTTTCTCATCGTTGCACAAAGAGTGAAGAGTGAATGAGCTTGTGACCTTCCACTGAAGCGGTCCCTTTCGGTGGGAAATGTAAGAGGTAAAACACCCATTCAACATACAGAAATAACGTACTGAAGCTCCTGGCACAAATGAACAACTGCAATGCTGTCTCTTCTCCCGACATGCTTTACACCTAATCTAAAATAATAGCCAATGGGTAAATGCAAGCCAAATGATGTCCTCAGGTTATACCACACGACACATGATCACAGGGAGCTGACAATCCCCTCCACTACACCGCCTCTGCTTTTTCTTCAAACATCAGTTAGAGCTGTATGAATGTATGGATCTGCTAAGTTAGAACAGAAACAAAAATCTGCTGATAAAGACAAAAAGAATTAGAAGAAAAATCGGGTACACTGCACAAAGAAGTGCCTATCGACTGGGTACCAGCAAAAAAAATGTGAACAAAATGCCTGTGAAGTGTGTGCCCTGTCTCTGAGACAGCTCCAGCTTATATTCCATGCAATGTTTTAAACATGTAGCACTGCGAGGAGAAACTGATTTTTTTTTTTTTTCACTTTACTTGTCTCTCTCTGTATCTGCTTTCTTTTTCTTTTTCTTCATTTTTTTTTTTTTTTTCAAGTTATGTATATGGGATAGGGTGGGCATGGAAACAGGAGTAGGGAGAGTGGAAAGAAGGGGTGAGGGCAGTAACTTCCAACTCATGCCTTCGCCTTTCTTTTACAATTTTCTGTCTGAGAGCAACCTCTCGACTCAAAGCCACATTCTTCTCCGTACTCAAGAACAGCCTTTGCTTGATGGCATACCATGGCCTAATCACAGCTGAAGGCTACCTAGACATTAATCTTCATTCTTCCTGCCTTGACCTCCATCACATCCCTTTACAGTGAGACTGTTGTATGACCTCGCAAATGAGAATACGCATTACCCTGATTTTTCATCCAGACGATTCCTGATTAAGGTTTATATCACTTAATTCAACAAAAGAATTTGTCACCTCAACACCAAACTGAATGCAGACAGGCAATCATTAAAATCATATATAAACCCACTGTGGTTTCACTCTGCTTGGTATCTGTTATTCTAAGGCAAGCATTAAAAACAATATAATCTGATTATAATTTCACTCTTCTGATAACCGTTATTCTAAGCAAAAAATGAATTTGTGTTACTAACCGTTACAGGTAATCATACAATACAGATGACAAAATTAGATCATACAAAATATACACAACACTAAAAACAAACAAAAAAAAGAAATGAACATTATGCATTCCAATCATAATACTTAAGTAAACATAATGAATCATGTTGCAGTTTGAAAGAAAAAAGATTGATTACTGCATCAATCAGTCAGCTGTGCAAAGGTAAACACAATTTAAAGAAAAAAAAAATCAATGAGTCAATATCAACAGCTTAAGAAGGAACACAGTCAAGATAACAGCTGGAGATTCAGGAGAATGCAAATTGTTTTTATCATTATAGCCCAGCCCACCATACAGATCATCAAAAAAAAAAAGAGATAAAGATTATATCCTGAAAAACAAAGAAAGAACACAAGCAAACCATGCCATGGTAGCTTAACTACCTACATCCTTTTGGAAATATATGGGAGCATTGGCCATTCCACTTGATTTATTGAAATCCAAATTGAAAAAGAAAATGAAAAGAATGAACATGAGAAATGAACTAAAACAAACAAAAAAAACAAAAAAAAAAACCCAAAAAACCAGTTTGAACCAAAAAAAAAAAAAAAAAAAAAGTTAATGTAACTGATTATATACATTTTCTGAAAAAAGACCATAAGCACAAAATGCTCATCCTAGATATTGAGTACAATTTCCAGTATCTTCTTCAAAGATTACAACAAAAAAGCAGACATGTCATGAATAGTGATATGATTAAAAAAGCAACAACAACAAAAAAAAAGTGTAAATTTTCCTGACAAAGACAGAACACTCCACGAACACCAAATGAGTAGACAGTAAAGAAAGGCAACAATAACACAATCAACAACAGAAATCAGAGTCAAAGAGAGTGACAGAAAAGAGTAAAGTACCTGCAGAGAACTTCAAGAAGCTGAGGAGCTACTGGTACTGAAAGAGCCCCCAGCATCTCCACAGAGACATGGGATGAGATCATATGGGAGCAAAACAACAATTTTTGCACAACCTAAGGCAAAAAAAAAAAAAAAAATGGAGTACATCTTCATTCCACTCTTCACATGAATATTTACTATAACCCCCGTTATGACAAAGGTGTACATCTTAGCAGTTAAGTTCACAAACATATTTGGCATCATTTTGCGTAGGTAGAAAAATGTTTTCTGTAACACTATTTCCTGAAAAAAAAAAAAAGCATCGATCTACTAATTGAATGACAAACAATGAAAAGGTAATGAACATAACAGGTATAAAAAACTGGTACCAGTACAAAGTGAGACATACCCCTGAAAAAAAAAAACAAACGATAAACACAAGGTAGCGCAAACTTCAGTTTCTGCCTAAAGCCAGAGCTGTATAGTATGATCAATCCATTCCAAAGACATTCAACTGAGATTTTTCAACTGGAAGAAAAAAAAAGGAAATCAGATCTTCATTCATAAAAGCAGCACTAAATATAAACATTCATTGTCAGTTATTACTGTTATTTATTTGGGATGATGGTGTCCAGATAAAAAAAAAAAAAAAGCCAGAATTCCAAGTTATGAACAATGAATTCAATCCTAAGTATGGCGAGAACATTGAAAATAAGTTCAATTTTCCAATAAGTTTCCTTAATACAACAAGAATATATCAGAGAATAAAGAATGTATAAGAAAATCAGGACTGCTAATACTCATACAGATTGTCATACACACAAAACAGCCAAAACACACACACACACACACACACACACACACACACACACACATTCAAAACACACAGGAACAAGCAGCTTACATTTGATCAAAACCTGCAGGATCTTCAGTACACAACCGAAATCACAGATGGACACCACCATCTCAAGAACAATGCGAAAGTATTATGGTTAGGAATGCAAATCAAATGGTGAAAAAACATATAGGTACAGCGCTTGGGGTGTAAAACAAATTACCTCCAATCCATAAAAAATCCAACAGAAAAAGCATTTTCAGGGTCTATACTCCTTGAAAAAGTTAAAAACTGATTCTAGAAATGTTTCCATTACCTGTATTGGATGACAGAGCCAATGAAAGTGTATGGGTCAGAACTCTCAACCTATCGACACTGATTTAATGTTACTCCATTGCTTCCATTTCAACGACACCTGAAAAGGATTCAACGCTTGATACTGACACCAAAATACATGTGCACACACCGAGAAAACAAGCCTTAGTGTATCTTTAAGGCCTTTATTTGTAATTCCGTTTCCCCAGGAGTTTGACCAAAATTCCATTACTTTTCAGTCCAGCAAAACTTCACATCCTTAACCCTCCACGATTTCTATGACCTACATGGCCCTAAAGCTGTATAAAATGTACATGAAGATGACGCTCAACATCACAGTTCAGTTTAGTTTAGGGTTTACAGGTATAGCCCAGCCAGTCACTCAGAGTCTTTATAATGCTGTTATCACATAGGGAACAAGACATCTCATTCTCAAAAAAAAAAGAGGCTAACAACAAAGACGATCTCTACATCAATTGACAGCATGACGGTAAAGTTACTGAAATTCTTATGACAATGTGCTGTGCTGTGTTGAGGATGGCGCCGTTCCCCGTTGTTCTTGACCTCCACTTTTAATGAAGTGTAAAAGAAAATTAACAGAAAGTAGTTAAATGTAGCAAAGAAAAACGAATTAGGAAAAAAAAAAACATATGAGCAAAGATACCATAGAATGAACAGCTGGTGTCAACTCTGGACAGAATCTACTTCACACACACACACACACACACACACACACACACACACACACTCACACACACACACATATATGTGTGTGTGTGTGTGTGTAGGTAGGTATGAATGTATGTATGAATCTACACATTGAAAAAACACAAACCATCCCTTTGGTATATCAGTATAATCATGCTTTATCATCATTCATTTGAATTAAGACACATGTCCCAACTGATCTTTCTACCTCCCTTCCTCCCTGTGAAGACCGAGTCAGTGTCCACAGTAGCAATCCATGATGAACAGACTCAAGACCCGAGTTCCAACACCCCTGTCAACCTTCCAGGCATTGCAGCTTTTCAAGCATTCAAACTCAACCATCATAAACTTTCTGTAAGGCAGCCACTGTAAAAGTCAAAGTCAGCTGA
>JADBJO010018116.1:10000-36046 GCA_016801955.1 Conus betulinus | reverse complement strand
CATTCCACAAAGATTTACAGACTTCCTTCATAAGTTAGCCGTTTAAGCCAGGATACTTTTAATGGGTAATATAAGCATGTAAATCAACCATCTGCAATCCACCATCAACATATGGTTTACACACTATACTCCTTTTTATCTTGGCTGGTTTATTGCTCCATAAGAGGAGAACAAAGCTGTCTGTAGTTCTTTAACAAATTTTACTGGAGCATCAGGTAGATTTATCAAGAGATAAGTTAGTTTGGACAAAACCAATGTTTTCAATACTGTTATCTTACCTAAGGGAGAAAGGTCTCTCTTATTCCATCTACCCAGTACCCTTTTAATGTTAATCAATTTGCCTTCAAAATTTATATTTGTTATTCATCTGATGTCTACACAAAGCTGTATACCCAATATTTTAAAAGACATTCCAGGATTCCAGCGAACGTTTTCATCACGCATATATCTCACATTTGAATGCTTCATACTTCCAAACCACATAACATTTGTTTTTCATGATTAATTCTTAAACCAGACATTTGGGCAAAAAGTCTCAATATGCTTATGGTTTCATTGAACGACTTTTCTGTACCATCCAGACATATATTGTATCATCTGCGAACTACGACAGGAGGACCTCTTGTACTCTCACCATGACACTTTATATCATTATTTTGTCTAATAAGAAGCGACAGGACCACTGCGCGGATCAGGTATAGGTAAGGAGAGCAAGGATCCCCCTGCCGCACTCCACGTCTGACTGGAAACCATTTTGAATATTGTCCATTAACAGAAACACAGGATGTCATGTCTTTGTAAAAGGAGGCAATCCACCTTATAATATCGGGGCCAAAATTGAAAAAAAAATTCAAGTGCTTTATTCAAGAAAGTCCAAGAGATGCTATCAAATGCCATTACAAAATCAACACTAAGTAGTAGACCTGGGATGCTTTCTTCCTCGGTATATTGAAGTACATCATAGATTTTTATAATATTCTCTCCAATGTATCTTCCTCTCATGAAGCCCTTTTGGTCCTCATGTATTATTTTTGGTAAGACGCATTTAATACGATTAGCAATGGAGGCTCATGCTATTTTGTATGCCGTATTTAACAGAGAAATTGGTCTACAATTCTTCAGATACTGTTTTGGCTTACCCTCCTTGGTAATACAAACAATGACAACCCTGTCTGTGTGTAACTGACATACTCTGTTTATCAAAACCATCGTTCAGAGATCTGACAAGGAAGGTGCTAATATATGTGAAGAAGAATTTATAAAAATTCAACAGTAACACCATCTGATCCAGGGCTCCTGTTGTTTTTCATACTTTTTAGGGCCTCACCCACTTTGTGTAAAGTCAGTGGACCTTCCAGTCAGTCACTTTCTTCTTGTGTTAATTTATTAGCATCCAATATCATACCATTAAGATCTACGTTCCTTGCTTCGTGTTCTGTATATCGTTGTTCATAAAATGTTTCAACCTCTTTTAGGATACTCTTTTGATCAGATATAATATAACCATCATCTCTTTCAAGGAAACTCATAGAGCGATCTACGAAATTTCTATTTTCCAAGCTGCAAAAGTATTTACTAGGTTTCTCCCCTTCACAAATCCACTTTACTCTTGATCTAACAATCATTCCGCCTATTTTCTTACCCTGAAGTTCTTCTAGTTCCAATTTCATTGTTTTAGTTCTCCTAAATTCTCTTCATTCACATTTGAACTCAAGTTGGAAATCTTTGTTTCAAGTTCCTTTTCCCATTTTAAATCATTGTTTTTCTTATAGCATGAATAGCCTATTGTTCTTTCTCTTATTTTTAGTAACGCCATTTAAAAAAAATAACTGATCTGAAATTGTAAACTGTAGCATATCACTTGCCACCTCATTAATATTCTGAAAGTTGTGGATTGGTTAAAGTTTTTTTTTAAATTCTGAAATGACTCCTTTTATTTCATCTACAAATTTCTTGTCTCTTAATGAAGAATTGTTAAATTTCCAGTACTGTCTATCTCTCATTCTCTCTTCTTCTCTAAGGCTTATATCAACAATGGAATGATCTGAACGGTAGCTGAGACCTATACTGGATCTACTGATGTCCGACAACAGACTTTCTGATATCAAAACATAATCTAACCTGCCTTGTTTTATAGTAGTAAATTTGCGTCGTGAGTATTTTCTTAAGTTTGGGTGTAATGTTCTGAACACATCAATCAATTCATGCTGAGCAGTTAAAATCCAATATTGCTTTACGTGATCTAGGTCTATTTGGAGTACTAGAGTAGTTTCTTGAATCAAGTTTCCTATCTAGAACAACATTCCAGTCTCCTCCCAAGATCAAATTATTATTACCAGACTGTTCACGTTTAGCACTTAACGCATTAAAAAAAGTCTGGGTTATCTCCTGCATAAAGCCCATATACATTGACCAAAGTGAATCGTTTCTTGAGAAACTCCACATCTAAGGAAAGATACTGTCCACTGGGGTCCCTTAACACATTAAATACTTTGTACTCAAAATCGTTATTAATTAGAATTGCAACCCCATTTTCATTTGTATCTGATCCTGCCAGCCATACTGAATATCCCCAGTTTGACCTAATAACATTTTCTTGTTTATGGGGTAGATGAGTTTCTTGTAAAAAATGAATGCTACTATTATGATTCTTCAGGAAATCAAAGACATCTTTACTTTTCTTGAAGTCATTTATCCCATTGCAATTTGTAAGAACATATTTTGAATCCCATTGACTTGTTTATCTTGCTATCCATTTTTTTTTTCTTCTAGAAAAAATTCCTAGAATTATATCCAACACCCTTTTGTAATTGTACAAAGTGCCTTTTGAATATGCTCCACTCTTATTCTCCTGTAGTAAGCTACTCTTTATGCTTGAGGATTTATGAAAAAACTCACTGAAAAGAGTATACTTAGCACCTTGATTTTCAACAAAGCATGAAAAAATTGTATTTTGCGGGTAATGTCTCTCATTCCACAGTCCATGGCAAAAACATTGCAAAATACACAATTCACACAATAACACACAGTACATAACAAAGATATCACAGAATCAAAAACATACATAAATAAATGTTCATCCATATTGGGGCAACTTTGCTGACAACCCCCCACCCCCACCCCCCACCCCCCCCCCCCCCACACATACAAACTAAAATTAGACAAAATTTACGCACTGAAGAACCATACAACATTCCAACATTGTACAAAAAGTGCAAACCGTACAAAATCACAGCGCTCATCCTCATGAACTCGTTAAGAATTTATGGATACTAATATTATAGTAACAAGTTCACGGTTGGAATGAGGTCAGCTATTCCTGTTTGATTACAATTGAAAAAACATCATCCCTAGTTAGTGTTCTTTATCCTTATTGCAAAGGAGAAAAAGAAAAAAAACAAACAAACAAACAAAACAGTAACCCTACACCTGTAATCACACACACACACACACACACACACACACACACACACATATATATATATATATATATATATATATATATATATATATATATATATATATATATATATATATATATACAACTTCCAAAAAGTATCACATTAACATTATACATAGGTCAGTAAACAAGTTGGGTAGCGTTTTCAATTTTCAATTTCAATTATACATTTTTTTTAGTATCAGTTTCGCACAGCTGCAATCAGGCTTCCATACAAATTATAAGCAAACACAAGGAGTGATCCTCATCACATGATCTGCTAACCCCGGCTACTTCGTAACCGTAAAAAAAAAAAAGTAAAACAACCAATAATCACTGCACTGCCTTAGTGTCTTAAACTATAAATGCAATGTATCAGTAAATAAACAACATTAACCATTCGAAAGAATCACACAGGGTATCACCCTGATATAGGCACAGAAAAAGCATTCCATTTGTATAGAAATACAATTGATGCTGAAATCCAAACTAAGAACAAACTAAGTTGATTCATGTTTTCACTTCTCAGTAGTTGCAGCCACTCCCTACACCTAGTGAAAGTATCACTGACAATGTGATACTAGTGTTTGGTAATACTGTTAAATTGCAAAGTGTCAAGAGTTTACTGTTTTCACATAATCTTACACTTTACAGTTCAAACACAAGGACATTATTGACTTACCTTTTTCTGTCCCACTTTGAAAATGAATGCAGATCAAACAGTACTATCCTTTCCCACTGGTGGACGGCTTTGGCGAGGTCATAGTCTCTTCACACTCTGTCACATACTTGGAGGCATCTACAATCGAATCCAGCTGGACTATCTTCCCCGTCAATGTCTTCATGAACACTTTCCCATTTTTAGTCCAGGCTCTGTCACAGACTTTTGTTATCCCTTGTCGCACACAACAGAGCGTAGGCCCAGGGTGTCAAGTCTTCCACCATCAATATCTTTGTTCCTCAAAGATTTCTGCGTGCATAGAGCACCTCGTCATGCATTCGTCTCGACACGAACCGTCCAATTATCCCCCGTGGCCGTTTTGCAGCGTCTGAGGCCCCCTTCTTGGGACCACCCACCCGATGTACTGCCTCGATGTCCCTGGGATCGACCTTAATCTTCAGTTTCTACTTGAAGAGAGACAGCACTTTGTTTTCGCACTCTGCTGCAGTCTCCTCCCTGCCCTGACTACCTTCACTGACACCGAATATTCTGAGGTTGTTGCATCTGATATATGCAGACAACTCTTCACTTCTGCGATCAGCTAACTCGACAGTGAATTTCACTTCAATGATGTTATCCTTAAGCTGATCTTCCCTATCCTCAAACCTTTCACCTCCATTTTAAATTTGTCATTTTCAGTTTGTAAAGTGAAAATACTGATTTCAGTTTTTCCACCGTCTCCATCACTTTCTCCAGAGTCTTGCTGACCCAACAGTTTCAACATAACATCATCATTAGTTGCACCCTGTTCAACTCTGAGAGAAAAAACCTCATCTTTATCACCCATACTGTGACTGTCTGAATTTACGTTTCTACTTTCCTTGCAATCGAACTCGACTGTTCTGGCCTAGGGAAAATTCACAGAAAGTTTGTCCTCCGTCTGTTGAGTATCTCCTCCTGAAGCCTTGCACTTCTTGCTGCTGAAACTAGGAGGAGGTATATTGAAGGACTTCACACACTGCTTTCTCTTCCTCGCCATGCATGTACGATGCAAACATGTTGATTTAAAAAATGGCCACTTCCGATTCACTGGCGACTTCCGGTTCACTTTCCGCCCAAATTACAGTGAAAAAAAAAACGGGTAAAAGTGCCCAAAATGCATCAAAACTTTATGATTACTTCACGCAGGGGGTCAACTGTTGATTGCACTGCTAATTGATGCACATTGTGGCTCCTTAGTTACTTGAAAATAGCCATAATAATTGAATATTTCTTGCAGTCATTGCAACAGCAAGCTGCTCTGTAAGTTGCTGGAATGGTGCTTGGTACTTATCTTTGGAATATATATATATATATATATATATATATATATATATATATATATATATATATATATATATAAGAATACCACTAAAATGCCTAATAAATATTTTATATATATATATATATATTGAATTATAAACAAAGCTTGTTCTTATGTCTTAGATGGTTAGATTGGTTGGTTTCTTTGAAATCTCAACAAACAAACTACGGTATTGCACACCAGCCTTTTTCAGGTATAGCATTCTTTTTAAAACTGAAATGGCAGAGGAGTCAAATTACCACTTTCCACGGTCACTGTGGAGAAACAATCAGGTTTCGAAATACCGGCATCTGACCAGGTGTTTACATGTTAGTGAGCTTCCTCCCCATTGGAGATTGCCTCCCACTTTGGAGACTAAAAGCTTGCTGAAGGTTCATTTTGAGAAGCATTTATTATTCCCCATTCACCCACTGAAGCACATAGGCAGTTAGGCAGAATTATCTACCACTGCAGATATGAAGGCTCATCATCCCCCTGTTTCTACAATCTAAGACATAAGAACAAGCTTTGTTTACAATTCAATATTTCTTGCAGTCATTGCAATGCCAAGCTGCTCTGCAAGTTGCTGGAATGGTCCTTGGAATTTATTAGTTTATATATATATATATATATATATATATATATATATATATATATATATATATATGTGTGTGTGTGTGTGTGTGTGTGTGTGTGTGTGTGTGTGTGTGTGTGTGTGTGCAGAGAGAGGAAAACGGAGAGAGAGAGAGAGAGACATAGAGAGAGAGATAACTTGGTATAATCCATTTGAGCTGAGACAGACCAGATAAAAGTCAGACATATTAAAACACACACACACACACACACACACACACACACACACACACACACAGAGTTTCAGTCATTACATCCATGGTAACAATGAGGTCGATGACATCAGCCCAATCTTGACGACATAACCGTTGGTCTTCCACAAGAGATCAAGAATCCTTCCAATATTGTCCATCGGTTGAAACTGGGCCAACATCCCACCTTTTCTCTGACAGAGATGATTAGCTTCCAAGTAAGACGTGTTTTTGTCCTCCAGCCTAGAATGTAGCACTTGCCTCCAACTTGAAATCCTTCCTAGTGAATTGAAAACAAGTGTCAATCCTCATAATGTTCACTGCTGCAAAAAACAAAAACAAAAAAAAACAAAAAAACAAGAAAAACAATGATGTTGTACACACACACACACACACATACACACACACACACACACACGTTAAGGTTTCTTGTTTTGGAAATTCAAGTCATTTATCGATAGGCAGAAAAAAAAAAAGGGGGGGGGGGATTCGGTGAGTGACAGCCGCGCCGAGCGGACGTGTGCTACTTGCGCTCCAACCAAACCGAATGTGAGCTGTGTTCTGCTACAGCTTTTTCCCTGCCGTGCCGTTCCTTTGTATTTGGACTGTAGCAGTCACGAAATCTTTTCCAAACAGTCCACATACGTCGTTCGATTCATTTTTGTTTTTGTTTTTGTTTTTGCTTCTTTTTCGTTTTTTCGCTTTTGAGTTGTGGATATGGCCGCGAGCGTTCGACTTGTTTTTGTAAAATCAAGAGACATTCCTGACACTGCGATCAAGCGCCCAGCCACTGTTTTGGAGATCTATGCAGAACACACCGCCAGACAAGGTTCAGTTGTTGGGGAGATTGCAGCAGATTGGAGGGCTGTGGAGAGTCTACCCGGCTACTGAAGAGGCGAGGTCCATACTACATGTGTAAGGAATTCGCCTCAGAGGTACTGTGCTACAGGTAGTAAACACTAACCCTTATGTCTTGAGAGACCAGACAGGAGAAGAGAAACCTGCCACTAAAGTCTATAGACAATATTCCCATTTCTGTGGCTGACAGTGAATTGAGCACTTCCATCTCTCAAAGCGGGATGCGAACTTCGCTCAACTTTAAAATGTGAAAGAGCGAGGGATAACGACAAATAAACTGACAAGATTTCTCACGGGACGACGATTTGTTTTTATAACAGTCCCGTCTGTCCCCCTAGAGAAAACACTTAAAGTCAACTTTTTCTCAGCCAGAATCTACCAAAAAGAGCAGAAAACTCGTGAAAAGGCCAGTGGTATGTTCTAATTGTCTCGAAGATAATCACCACGCTTCAGTGTGCGTGAATGATGTGGTGTGCAGGGCAAGTAAAAAGACGGAACACAAACGAGGAGACCCTGCTTGTGATCTTACGATGTCTAATTAGCGTAGCAGAGGAAGTGTGTGTATGAGCGATGAAAGAATGAGAGGATAAGAGTGAGAGGGAGGAGAGCTAGGATGAAAGAGAGGAACGAGAGAGTAATGTGCAGAGAGAGGAGAAAAGTGGAGGAGGGAAAAACATCCGCCAGAACAGAGGACGATCCAGCACATGTCACGCCATGCTGGGATCCTCCCTGGAGCTGCACAGTCCCCCTCGCCACCGTTCGGAAACCCCGAAGCGACGCCAGTCTCGAGAGGGCGCCAGTCCTCCTGATAAAAGGGGGAAAAGCAAGCAACAGAAACAAGAGGGAGGGCGTTCCCGCCACCAGGAAACATCACGTGATAACCGTTCCGGTGTAGACGAGTGGCGTTAACGTCTGGTATTGTTTAGATGGTTATGTTATGACGACTTATCGCTTGAAAAATGGATTGTGAGTTTGGAAAATCCCTGTTATGTCTAAATATGACGATTTCCGCTTCGAATTTTGTTATATTCGTAGGCAAAGAAAATAGCAATTTTTCATATAATGAATAAAATCCGTATAACGTCACTGAATTGTAGAGGATTAAAAAATAAATATAAAAGAACATCAATTTTTCATTTCTTTAAAAAACAGAAAGTTTGATTTGATCTGTCCTCAAGAAGCTCATGTAACTGACAGTAATGTATCTATATGGGAAAAAGAGTGGGGAGGTATTTTTTTTTTTTTTTTACAACGGAGGTACCAACAGGAGTAAGGGAGAGAAGTTATTTTGATTGCAAAACATTTCCAGGGAGAAGTCACATTAGCAATGAAACAAAATGGAATCTTGATTGTTTCAATTACATGTGATAAATATGATTTCTATTTAGCAAATATATATGCTCCAAATCATAGTACTTAAAAATGGATTTTTTCAAACAACTGAAAGAAGAATGTAAAAAGTACAGTGACAAAAAACATTATGTTGTTTGGGGACTTAAACTGTGTTCATAACAATGCTCTTGATATAGTATCAGGCAAACCTCACCGTGAAAATAAAAGTTCAAGGTCTTAATAAGTTAATGAAAGACCTAGAACTGAGTGATCTTTGGAGAGTATTTCATGCGAATGAACATGATTATACATAGCACAGGTGCAGTCCATTTATAGCTCGTAGGCTTGACTATTGCTTTACAACAGAGGATGTATTAAGTCATTGTGTATCATGTGAACATCTGAACATTCCAACCTCGGACCATAAGGTTGTGACAGTTGAGCTGAAACAGTGTGAATTCATGCGTGGACCACGTTAATGGAAATTCAACAATAGTTATTTAAAAAAAAACAAAAAAACATGATTTTGTACAGCAGTTGAATAGTCTGATAGATAAAGAGCTTAAAGACAATATTAATGACAATGTCTCAAATATTGATAAATGGGAAATGTTGAAAATTGAAATAAGACATTTTTGTAGCGAATTTGGAAAAGAATTGTCATGCCAAAAGAAAAAAACGATTCGCTTAAGTTAAACCTACAGATCTCAGAAATTGAAAGAAAGCTAATTAATGACCCTTCAATGAAGAGTCACAAGCCACATATATGCATTTAAAGCATAAATTAGAATTAAAACAAACTGCATGACGCAAAGGAGCACAGATAAGACCGAGAGTTAGATGGGTTGAAAATGGGGAACAAAACACTAAGTATTTCTGCAATTTAGAAAAAGCTAGGGGTAAACGAAAGTCATAACAAGGCTGCATAAAGAAACAGGAGAAGTTTTAATTAAACAAAGTGATATCTTACAAGAACAAGTTTCATTTTATAAAAATCTGTACAGCCAAACAACGGTCACAGAAAATGTTATAGAGGAGACTAACAAATTCCTGGAGTCAGAAGTTTTTCCATGTTTAGATGATAATGATGCTGCCTTATGTGAAGGATTAGTTACCTTGGAGGAAACAACAAATGCGCTAAGTAAACTACGTAATGGGTCGGCACCTGGATGCGACGGAATCACAGAACAATTCTTAAAATTCTTCTGAAGTAAACTAGCTAAACTGGTCACAAGTTCTTTTATTGAATCTTTTCATAAAGGTGAATTACCATACACTGAAAGGCAAGGAATCATTACTTTATTACACAAAGGAAAAGACTTAGAAAGAGACCAGTTAACAAACTGGAGACCAATTACCTTGACTAATACAGATTATAAAATCCTTGAAAAGTTTCAGCGGAAAGACTTAGCGGCGTTATTCATAAGTTAATTAACAACGATCAGTTGGCTATCTGAAAGGCAGAAATAATGCAACAATTATAAGGTCCATAGATGATGTATTAAACTACTTAAACACACGTAATGAGGATGGGTATCTACTAGCAGTCGACTACCGTAAAGCTTTCGATTCAATATCCAGAAAATGTTTGTTGCATGCATTTGATGTTTTTGGTTTTGGTGTGGTCTTTAAAAGGTGGGTATATGTTCTTAACAACGGTAGTTCAAGTAGTATTAATCATGGTGGCTGGATTTCCGAACCTTTCGATATTTCCTGTGGTATCAGACAGGGGGTTGCCCTTTTTCACCTCTCGCATTTGTACTGGCCGCAGAGCTGCTTGCGATCAAAATTAGAAACAGTTACTTAGAGGGCATTACAGTTCCAATGCCTCATTGCACAAGCCCTGTTCATATCAAATTAAAATCAATGGCCGACGACACAACACTTTTTTTCTGAAAAACAGGACAGACATGCTTACAGCTTTAGAAATACTAACTGAGTTCAAAAGAATTTCTGGCCTTAGATTAACTACACAAAAAACTAAGGTTTTGAGAATGGGCAATAAGAATGAAGATGAAAATATTCCATTTACTTTGGTCAGTAAAATGAAAATACTGGGCATTTATTTTGAAACAAACAAAATGGCACAAGACATTGAAGACAACTAGTCTCATAGATTAGATGCAATGAATTCCATCATTAAGGAATAGAGTAAACGTGACCTGAGTATTCAAGGTAAAGTTGTGGTTATAAAGACAGTTTGGATCAGCCAATTCATATACGTAATACAATCTATAGGTCTTCCCCATAATGTACTAAATAAAATAAATACAATACTCTATAAATTCCTCTGGCAGAAAAAAAGTAACGGGACGGGAGAGCATTTGAAAAAGTGGAACTAAAAGTAATGGAAGGTGAGTATGGAGAGGGGGGTCTTAAATGTTAAACATGCTCGAGCTACAAAAATACTTTTATTTACAATGGGCAGGAAAACTGTTTGACGCGACTGAAAAACACAAGTGGAGTTTTATTCCAAAACGGCATTTGGAAAAGCTGGCAAAAGGTGATAGAATCTTCCATATCAACTGTAAAAGAAAAGATATTAAAGGACTTGAAAGAAGAGACAATGAATTTTGGAAAGAGGTCCTAACCACTTATTTAGAGAACAAATCAGTCATTACGATGGAAGATATTAATTGCAACAATTTTCAAAGTCAAATGATCTTCAATAACTCACTTCTCACCTGCAAGCACAAAAACGTTGTTCTTTCCAACTTAGCAAAAGAATGGAATTGAAACTATTAAACAGATGATTAATTCTCGAAAAAAACTGTTTACTCACTCTAGAGGAATTATAAGACATGATAGGGCAAAACAGAGCAAAAAAAATAATATCGTACTAGATTATAACATTTTAATTAACACTATTCCAAAGACATGGGTTCAGTGGATACATAACGGCGAAAAAGAAGAAGGGAGTCAGAAATGTGAGGCGAGTCAGTTCAATAGGAAAGTAAAGGATATTAGGAAATTAGTCTGTAACGACAAAAACCAGTGATTCCATGTGCATCTCAATTTTGCTCAGAAAATTTGGTGTTAGGCTAGATACATCTATATGGTCAAGAGCGAAAGACGTTACAACAGAAACAAGATTAAGAGTCCTGCACTGGAAAATCTTGCATAATATTTACCCTACAAATATTATTCTAAGTAAAATGCAAGTAAAAGAAAATAATAAGTGTTCGTATTGTCCTGACACAATTGATTATATTGAACATTTTTTTCTATGATTGTCCACCTGTGCAAATATTTTGGTTGTTCATCGAGAATTTTATGTACGTAAAAACAGATAAACACTAAAGTATCTGTTCTGGACATACTGTTTGGTATAAACAAATTTGGTCTCAATCTTGCGAATTACAAATTCATTAATTACATAATTCTATTAGCTAAGGCGTCTATTAGTATTAAAACAAAAAAAACAAAACAAAAAAAAAAATTGTCCTGTCTACAATATATTTTTGAAAAAGAGCTAAACATTAGAAAGCATCACCTCTCCTTTAAGTAGACTAGAAACACACTATCTGATGAAGATTTCCTTTGCATATTTCTACAGAAACAGTTACAGCTACCGTTTGGAAAAGTATGGTAGGAAGCCTGTGGTTTTCCTTTCTCTATCTCTCCCTCATTCCCTCCCTCCGTCTCTCTCTCTCTCTCTCTCTCTCTCTCTCTCTCTCTCTCTCTCTCTCTCTCTCTCAGTTTGTCTGTGTCAGTCTGTTGGCCCGTCTGCTTGCCTGTCCATTTGTCTGCCCGTCCGTCCGTTGCTCCAACTCTCTTTTTTTTCCCGCGGTTATGTCATGAGATTGACTTTTTCTTTATTTTTCTCTACATGTTCGCTAGTTTGTCTATCTATCTACTTGTCTGTCTGCTTGCCTCTCTTTCGCTCCCTCCCTCCCTCCATCTCTCTCTCTCTCTCTCTCTCTCTCTCTCTCTCTCTCTCTCTCTCTCTCTCTCTCTCTCTCTCTTTCGCACGCGCGTGCGCGTGCACGCACTCTTTCTATCTATCTCTGTTTGTATGAGAGTGTGTGAGCCTGTTTGCCTGTCTATCCGTCTGACTCAGTGTCTCTCTTCCTGTGGTTCTCTCTCTATTTGTATGCCGTGCATTATCTGTCGGTAAGTCCCCCCCCCCCCCCCCCCCCCAACATCCCATTCTCTCCCTCCCTCTCTCTTTGACGCCGTCTCTGTCCATCTGTCTGCCTGTTCTCTGTCTGCCTGACGGGTCTGTCTGTCTGTCTGTCTGTCTGTCCTGCCTCTCTCTCTTTTTTTTTTTCTTCTTTTTTTTTTCTGCTGTGGGTTGGTGGTGGTGGATGTGTTGGTGATGGTGGTGGGCGCGTGACGTAAGGAGCGCTCAAGCGCTTGGGTAGAAGGATGGGGAGGGAGACGGGCAACTGGGATCAATGATTTCCTTTCAGGCGTGTGTATATACAGAATTGGTTGGTGAGAGCCGCTTACGCATAAGTTTTTTTTGTTTCGATACCGTGCCTTTAACATGTAATTACCATTGTTAACATGTTGAGAGCGCGGGGGGGGGGGGGGGGGGGGGGGGGGGGGGGGGGGGGTAGTATGTGTGTGTGTGTGTGTGTGGGTGGAAGCGCAACACAAATTGAAGCTAGCAGGTAACAGATTATCCATCTCTCTCGTTCTTTGGGAAAGACTGAAATGAAAGTAAATAATTAAGTTTTTTTTTTTTAATCTGTGTTGTTTTCGTTGTACAAGCAACACATTGTCAGAGTGAGTGTGCCAGTTCACTATACATTGGAACACTAACAAAACCCAGACACTTTGTATCAAACGCCAAAACATTGAAATCTGCAAAAAAACGTGTCCATTTTTAAATGAACAAACAGACTTTGCATGGTGTGTAAGTGACTGGTTCAGGGGGGGAAAACCTAGTAGTGGAAATTGTTTTTGCTTTTTTTCGCTTTTGTTTCTTTTTTGGCAGGTGAAGAGGACAGTGTGAAGCACCAAAAAAATGAAGAGGTGGATTTTGGCCTTAGGAAAAAAGAAAAAAAAAATAGAAAGAAAATAAAAAAAAAGAAAGAAAAGAAAATCACCGCCTTAGGTGCTCCATTGATCCGATAACTAATGCCACCAAAAAAACAGTGGAAAAAAAAAAAAGGGGGGGGGGGGGGGGGGGGGGGGGGGGCATAATCAATGTGTGAGTGAGCGTAAGCGTGAAATGAATGGTTCGTACTTTACTAAATGTGTCGTGTCCTTTATTTTATTTTTTTTTACACTGGAACGTGCATGGTATGCTGTCACAGTTAAAAGATTTTAAAAAAAATCGCCAGTTAAGTTTTGTCTTTTGGTTTTATATGCCTTGATGAATCTTGTGTTGAAAACCTTTGCTCTATTATATTTAGTAATAACAGTGTCTTCGGTAAATCAGCGATTCAGTTTACAGCACAATGTAGACGGTCAAGGAGTACTTTATTGAATAACACATGAATTACTGAAATACATGCACGAAATAGATAATGACTGTAATAATATTTAATGTTTCTTATCCCAAAATGCGATTTAGGTGTGCCAAAGGTTGTCATGTACATTTTCATACACATACCCCAAGATAATTCTCCTTTTCATTCTTCTTTGGGATTGCCAATGGCATTAATGTGAAATACTATGCTGATAAAATTTCACAGTTCCCTGATTTGTATCCATTACTAGGTGGAGACCTGAATGGTCTATCTTAGTCTAGGTTGGTATGCTAGTTATTCTCAAATCAAAAGTACTAAGTACTACATGCTAAGGTAACAGAGGCTCCGAAGATAATTTGCTGAATAAGTATGAAAAATATCTGTTGAATATGTGTACAACGTTTAAAGTATGTATCATGAATGGTGTGTATAATGATGGCCGGCAAGGTCGTTTACATGCATCTCTGATACAGGAAATAGTGTTACTGACTATTTATGATATCCATTGGCTTGTATCTACACATGAAGTCACTGATGCATGTATATTTAATAGACCGCATTGATTCCGACCATTTTCTTTTGGAATTATATCTTGATTTTTATGCAAATTGTTAGTCACACGGTTAACAGGCAAGAGGGCACTAAATTTATTGATAACTTTCCGTAGGAAGATAACAACGCTAACTTTTCATGATTGGTTGAATCATGTTAACATTACAAACAGTGAATTCAGCCATTGGTTTTATAGAAAATAAAAATCAAATGTTGCTCTCAGGGTGTTTAAACAGCTGCATTCTAAAGCAAGCAAAATGCATGTTGGACAAGATCAGAATAAACTTAAGCGACATGAACGCCCTGTGGTTTGATCAAAAATGTCGTGTGACCAAAAACAAGCTCGAGGAAACCATTAAGAGTGTTCAGCAGAAACTTCGATGGAGAAGTCAGTTTTGAATATTGTGAGACCTGACAATAATATAACAGAAGGCTACAAAGAATGCAAACAGAGCATAAAAAGCTACTCAATGACTTGATTAACTCAGTTCATAATCAGAAGGATTGTTAGCAAACTATACACCAATTTTTCCAACGACGTCAAAAGCAGCTAATAATATTTCCAACAGGAGTTATACCAGCTTTTCAAAGATATCTTGGGAAAAAAAAGATGTAGACATAGAAACAGACAGAGAAGTAACTAATGAAGCAACTTGTTCGAGAGAAAAAAATGGAAAATCTGCTGGTCCAGATGGTTTAATTGGAAAGCTCTTTAAGAATGCAGGTGAATCGTCATCAGTGTTTCTGTCAATTTTTAATGGTCCTTTTGATAAAGGACTATATCAGGAAAACTGGACTGAATCTATCATCATTCCACAATTTAAGAAAGATGCAGTAAACGATACTAGAGGTTACAGACGGACTTCACTTCCCGTTAAAAGTAGCAAATTTTACAGTTCTATTGTAAACTACTCGCTTTGTTCATAAACAAATTGGCTTTAGAAATGATAGAAATTGGAAGGCATGGTGCAACTGTTTCTCCAGATTATATTGAACTATTCATTTTCTTCTTAGATGATGACATTGTCTTATTGTCTGAAACCACAAATGGCCCCCAGACCCAGTGAAATCTACTACATCAGGTAGATAGAAAAAAAAATAATAACGCTAACGAAAGAAAATGGAGAAAGCTTCACAAGCAAGTGCCTGATGAAGCTGCTAAATCACGTGCAAACACAAATTCTCAAACAAAGCATGTTCATCCTGCTGAGAAGAACACAGGTCTAACAGGCTGGCCACCTCAAGGGGATGCCTGATACGTGTCTTGCTGCTAGACTGCTGTTCCGGTGAATTGGCGAATAGGAAACGTTCAGACAGTGGTCAGAAAAAAAAGCGCTTCAAGGACACGCTCAAGGTCTCACTGAAGAACTTTTACATGACCGGGGTCCTGTGATAAACAGTGGCTCAAGATCGCTCCACCTGACAAAAAGGCGCATCAGAGGTGCTGCCTCTTGAGATAGCAGAGGCCAACAGGGAAAGGGAATCGGGCAATGGCATGGCCACCTTTTCCTTATCTCCAATGCCTATGGATCACTCATGCTCGAACTGTGGCACCACTGCTCTCTGTGGCCACATTGGACTGACCACTCAGTCAGCACATTAATCACAACGCTTTTCAGTGCAATGTCTTGTCTTTGGTCATCGTCGACTACTACTACTACTACTACTACTACTACTACTACTACTGCTACACCACACACACACACACACACACACACACACACACACACTTCAAGGAATATATATTTAAAGAAGACATCAGTGGATGTGCAGTATTTGTCAGTTTCATTCCATATCCAATTTGCGCCCAGTTTGAGGGGAAAAAATGATTGCCCGTTCTTCATTGTCATTGTCTTGAATGTAGTTGTCTTGTTTAAAAAAAGGCTAAAGAGGTCGAAACGCGTCGTGTTTTGTCCTGTAATTTGTTTGTCTCTTTCGTCGTGGAAGTTTTTTTTTTTTTTCTTTTAAGTTTGTATGGAAGAAGCTTAATTAGATGAAAAACTGTTAACATTCCTGATTTTCAATACTGCAAACGTTAAAATCCTTCTGTTTTACACTTTAAAAAAAATGTTGTGTTTAGAACAAGTGTACACAATAGCCAAAAACGCACTCACAAAAATGTAAGAACAAGTTACCAATCACACACACACACACACACACACACACACACACACACACATATATGTACACACACATATATATATATATATATATATATATATATATATATATATATCATAAATAGTATCAAGGTGCCCTTCGAGATTTTAAAAAAAAAAAGCTCAACCACCTGGGGGGGGGGGGGGGGGGGGGGGGGGGGGGTGGGTAGGGGCAACATCTGTTAAATGAAGTATCAAAATGTAGAAGTTTGTGCGTATGGGTCAATATCATTCCTTGCACGTGCTATCTGTGGTTCTCGGTTGCTTGCTGTGGTCTGCTCAGTGGAATTCGCTGACAAAGATTTCCATTTATGCCTGCAGTTATTTACTATTTCTACTTTGTATTCAAAGTTGCTAAATAGGGTTTACATAGTATTAACCATTTTGCTATGGAACATAAGTTGCTTTAAAAAAAATATATTGTTGTACGGTGTTGCTCTTTTTATGATTTTCCATGATATGCTGTAGTTTCGTTTTTTGTCTTTAAGTCTCCAAATGTATTTACTCAGTTCCGTTTTTTTTTTTTTTTTTTTTTTTTTTTTTTTTTTTTTTTTTTTTTTCTTTGTTGAATGACTGTTTGTGGTTTGCGTATCTAGTTTTAAAGTGGGTTTCAGTAATCCCTATATATGTTTTTTTTTTTCATTTTCTGATGTTACAGTCGCTTGGTATACAATATTGTTGTAAAGGCATTTGTCGCTAAGGGGGCACTGTTCTCGTTTTGTGCAATAGCAAGATATCGTTTCACCAGCCTTCTTTGTTGTGTTGCTTTTCATTTTGTTGGATGAATCAATTATGTTTTTTGAGGTTGGGCATACATGAGTATGATAGTTTGATGGTGTTTTTTGTTGAATATTTTGAACAGTTTGTGTTCTTTTGGGAATGATGTTGTCAGTATTTTAAAGAATTATTTTCCTACTTTGTTTTTACTCTTCCATCATATGGGGGTTATAGCATATGATCTTCCTTTTCCTGTTTTTCTTGTTTCTGTTTATGTTGTTGTCTGGGCTATATTGTAGTTTGTAATTGTAACCACTTTTTTTTGCAACACTTCTTGGTATTCTGCTGCTGCAGTATTGAATACTTTTTCATTGCATGACACAGGTTAGATAGTCTCTTGTTTATGCCATTAGGTATAGTTTTTAGTATAGATGGTGGGTGGTTGCTTTTGATGTTTACGTAGATGGGTGTGTCGTTGGTTTTTTTTTTTATATGGTTTGTACACACGTGGTCGTTGAGTCTCTAATGTTATGTCTAGGTAGTTCACTACCTTTATGTTTGTTTTTCTATTGTGATTTTTAAGTTGTGGTTTTGGAAAATTTTGCACAGTCTCTTTTTCTTATATTCAATGATTGATTGGGGCTATTGTTTAGTGTGGCAAGGTCGTCATCTCTGTATAGACTGACTTGTTTTCCGAGTTGTTTCTGGATGTTGGATAGCATGAATAGTCCGCCGACTAGCTCACATGTTTCGGCACCATCATATGATCCCATGGTCACATCAAATGTAGAGTTTTTGTTCGATTTTTTTTTTTTCAATCCAAGTTTCATTTCTGCTGTGGAGTAGAATTTCTCTTGTGGAAAAATGATTTCCATTTCTGACTCTGTTATGTGTGTGTGTTTATTGGCGAATTTCAAGGCTTTGGTAAGCAGTTCTTCATCTATGGATGGGTAGACGTCCACTATGTCAAATGTGATAAATACTGTGTTTCTCTGTTTGTTAAGTTTCTTAAAACCATTGTATGACGTCATAGCTGTTTTTAAAAAGGTTGTCTTCAGTGTTTGATTTTACGTTTTCTATAACATTTTCCAGAGTTTTCTTGCTTATTTTACCAGTTCATATTTAGATGGGTTTATTAGTCTGCGTGTTGGGTTGTTTTGGAAGTTAGGCTTATGATCTTTAAGTGTTATGAAGGCTTTTTTTTTTGCTGTTACTTCCATCCTATCGCTTAAATCAATGCAGTGTACAAGTTCCTTTTCTTTTTTGCAACGCCGCACAACAATATTAAAAAAAAAATATGCAACTATGTTCCACAAAAAATGGTTAATACTATGTAAACCTATTTAGCTACTTTGAATACAAAAGTAGAAACAGTAAATAACTTCAGGAATAAATGGAAATCTTTGTCAGCAAATCTCCACTGAACAGACCACAGCAAGCAACCCGAGAACCACAGATAGCACGTGCAATGAATGTAATTGACCCACACGCACAACAATGAAACCAGGACCAGCACGCTAAATAACACCAATAGCGCGCCCCCAAACACATCCTCCTGAAGAGAGCGAAAGCTTTATATAAATATATATATATATATATATATATATATATATATATATGTGTGTGTGTGTGTGTGTGTGTGTGTGTGTGTGTGTGTGTGTGTGTGTGTGTGTGTGTGTGTGTGGTCTTAATTTCAAGTCTTTGCCAAGTCATTATTATAATGATGGAAGAATTGTTAACCTGCACTTGTTTTCCCCCACTACTTAATTGTTCAGCATTATGTGGTTTGGTCAATCAGTGGGCGATTGCATCTCTTAAGTAGATCCAAGTAAAGGTTGTCCTGTACAATTCTTAGCCGCTAACAATGTTTGGGTTATTGAACAGCAGATCTGACCACTCACATTGTTCCCTATCATTTGATCTCCCTTGTATCCTTAAATGGATCCTCAAGCATAGGCTCAAAGATTGTCCCCTACATTTGATACGGTTTGCACAATGTTTTTAGTTTTTTTTTCAGCAACTTTCTTTCCTCTCCATACTTTCGTTTTGTTTATTTTACTACCTTTCGCTGGCTGCATTGGGGGTGCTGTTGGATTCTCTTTTGAACCCTTGGTGGTGAGAACACCACAGAATTACGGACTGTGGTGTGTCTCTATTTGACGCCAAGAGCACAGACACAATCAGCCGTGTCTCCCTGATGAGACTGATCCAGCGGACGAAAGGCCTAGGAGCAGGCATTACATGCAGATCTGGCTTCGGGAGGGATTGAGATGGTTCCTTCGTGCAGCTAGTGAAGGGTTTTCATATTTATAATATACATTTTTTTTTTCTTTTTTCTGAATTTCAATTTTTTACCAAGTCATTATTATAATGATGGAAGAATTGTTAACCTGCACTTATTTCCCCCACTACTTAATTGTTCAGATATATATATATATATATATATATATATATATATATATATATATATATATATATATATATATATAAGGGGTTTTTTCATATTTATGATATACATTTTCCCATTTATTTCATCTTCAAAAATTTTTTTTCCCTCTCAATTTCTAATCTTTGCCAATCATTAGCAGCAGAATACCAAGAGACATTGCAAAAAAAGTGGTTACATCTACAAACTACAATAAAACCCAGATAACAACATGAACAAAAACAAAAAAGCAGGAAAAGGAAATCACATAGTACAACCCTCCATATGATGGATGAGTAAAAACAAACGCAGGGAAAGAATTTTTCAAAATTTTGACAGCATCCTTCCCAAAAGAACACAAATTGTCCAAAATATTCAACAAGAACACCATCAAACTATCATATTCATGCCTAACCTTAAAATATATAATTGATTCATCCAACAAAATGAAAAGCAACACAGCAAAGAAGGGTGAAGAAAGGAAATCCTGCAATTGTACTAAACAAGAACAGTGTCCCTTAAGCAACAAATGCCTCTATAACAACATTGTATACCAAGCCACTGTGACATCAGAAAATGAAAAAGAAACATACATAGGGATCACTGAAAATCACTTCAAAATCAGATACGCAAACCATAAACAGTCATTCAACAACGAAAAATACAAAAACCAAACAGAACTGAGCAAATATATTTGGAGACTTAAAGACAAGAAAACAAACTATAACATATCCTGGAAAATCATAAAAAAGGGCATCACCATACAATAACATTTCAAAAAGATGCAACCTATGTTCAACAGAAAAATGATTAATACTATGCAAACCATACTTAGCAACTCTAAATACTAAAGTAGAAATAGTAAACAACTGCAGGCACAAATGGAAATCGTTGTCAGCAAACGCACCCTGAACTGTAAACAACCTGAAAACCGAACAACACGTGCAGCCAATCCGCACGTGCAAACAGCGACATCGGGCCATATAACACCGGCAGTAGGCGACCCAAAACACAACCTGAGGAGAGCGAGCGCTCGAAACAGACCTGTTGATTTTAAAACTTCCTTTTACCATCCTATTTTTAATAGATGCTGCTCCCCAAGGGGTTGAGCACTTTAAGAATTTTATTAGGCATTTTAGTGGTATTTTTGATATATATATATATATATATATATATATATATATATATATATATATATATATATATATATATACATCCATCTATCCATCTCTCTGTCTCTATCTGTTTATTTATCTACAATATTATGATTATCTATCTAATGTCTCACTTATTCTTGATAAAACTGAACAATACTTGGCCATATTATTGACATCAGTGTCTCCAGATGTTTGTGTTCACCAACATCGTATTAAATCTATTAGGCTGGCACACATTTCTTCTTGTCTAAAAGTCAGCCATGAACCCACCTGGTGACACCTGGTGTAGCCACAGTCCTCTTCGTCTCTGTCATCCTGACACTCCACAAGCAGATTACAGGCCAGGTGGGGCTGGAGACCGAGTGGTCCTTTCCAGTTGTCCATGGAGCAGTTCCACTTTCCACTGGGAAACCTGACTGGCCTTCTGGAAAGCTGAAGGAGAAGCATGCGTTATGCACGAGTGAAAGGGCATCTTCTTTCCTAGCAGGGAGCACACACACACACACACACACACACACACACACACACACACACATACACACATGTGCGCGCTCGCATACGTGTATCTGTAATCATTTGCAACCGGCAATATTATACGAATGCCACCACATTATTTCACTTATCACAAACACCATTATCTACAGTACTGTTGATCTCGCTCATGACAACGATCATCCTCCAGCAATCATTAATATTTTCCTTTATACCCCCCAACTGGCACTATTGTAGCAATGCCACTGTATTATTCCATTTGCATGACAATGATCATAATCCTATAATACTGCTGATCTCAAATGATCACCATCCATCATTCACTGAGAATACTGTCCTCCAATGAATAACTTCATACTGCAATCTATACAGCAATGAGGAAGCTGACTAATCGGCAAAGGAAGGAGGACAGCAGCCTCGACTGGAACATATAAAGTCTTCTTTGATGAAATCAAAAGTGTTATCAAGGAGAAGCAAAACAAAACAGATGGCTTTAACAGTACCCAGACTTCAACAAGAGGGATGCATACTACCTGATACCCAGATCAGACCAAGTGAACATTGTGAGACTGGGGACAGGGCACTCCAGACTGAGACATCACTTGTCCACAATTTTACACACTGGCGAGTCTTCAAATTATCCATGTAGTACACCCCCAATGATAGCGGAACACTTCCAGTAAAACTTGTAGCAGAGACCTAGCCTGCCAACACACCGATGAGGGGACAGCCGTATGGACCACTGGAGAGCCTCCGCCATACAGCAGCCTTCGCCAATCGCCAACACTTCCAGGGTTCCTGCCTGAGTGAACGAAGAAGAAGAAGACCATCCTATTGTACTGTTGATCTAAAATGATAATCACCCGTCAGTCATTGATCCCCCCTCCCCCCTCCGTTTCACTCAACCGGCATTATTATACTAATGCCACCACGTCATTGCATCTATGACAATGATCAGCATCCAAAAGTACCTTCTCAGTTATGACAATGATCATCATCCTTCAGTCATTGACCATTTCCTTTAAACAGGCATCATTGTACCAATACCACTGCATCATTCCAGTTAGAACAATTATTATCACCATGTAGCGCTGTTGTTATCAAATGATCATCACCCGTCAGATTGGGGGTTTTGTTTGTTTGTTTGTTTGTTTTGTTTGTTGTCTCTCTCTCTCTCTCTCTCTCCTCTCTCTCTCTCTCTCTCTCTCTCTCCTCTCTCTCTCTCTGTGTGTGTGTGTGTGTGTGTGTGTGTGTGTGTGTGTGTGTGTGTGTGTGTGACGTTGTTATTGGCATATCAACGCCTTTCCCATTGATCATTTCCATTCATTTGCTTTCCAACCAGTACTATTATACTATTATCCTAACACCAACTCTAATTCACTTCCCACAGTTAGTCTCATCATGATCATAATTCACCAACAACACCGTTTACATGCTTTTACTCTCCCTTTGTGTGTGTGTGTGTGTGTGTGTGTGTGTGTGTGTGTGTGTGTGTGTGTGTGTGTGTGTGTGTTTGCTGTTGTTGTTGTTGTTTGTTTGTTTTTTTGTTTATAACACATGATACCCCGTTTCTTATCGATCATTTCTATCTCTTCTCAGCCTTTTCATAACACATGATACCCCGTTTCTCATCGATCATTTCTATCTCTTCTCAACCAACACGATCATATTAAAGCCGACACATTATTTCACTTGCTACAATGAACACCATTCCAGAGTATTCCTTACCTTTTTCAACAACACCATTTGCCTGAATTTCCCAACCCCCACCCCACACATCCATATGTGTGGGTGGAGAGATATGCGCTCTGTCTGTCTGTCTGTCTGTCTGTCTGTCTGTCTGTCTGTCTGTCTCTCTCTCTCTCTCTCTCTCTCTCTCTCTCTCTCTCTCTCTCTCTCTCTCTCTCTCTCTTGTCTCCACCCCTTCCCCCAACGATACCTTATCACCCATTGATCATTTCCATTCCCTTTCAATCATAATTAGTATTACCGTACAACCCCACATACAACTACCCACACATAACTACTATCATCACAATCACCACCCATTAAAGTCGTTTTATTTATTGATTTTTCATTTTTGTTTCTTATGCATTCTTTATTTTATTTTTTTTTGAATTTGTTTTTAGCTTTTGTAGCTGTTGTTTTTTTTTTTTTTTTTTTTTTAAACTTTTTTTACTTTTTTTTTTAAAAAATGCTATTATACTCCCCCCCCCCCCCCCCCCCCCCCCCACTAAGCACTATTATCAATCCACCATGATCACTACCGTCACTGATATATTATACCATTCTACAAAGCAAGCAACAAACCCCGTTGTTTCACACACCCCTTCCCCCTCACTATTTCCTCTCCCTTGATCCCCTCGTGGGTGGCCTCGTTTCTGTCCCGTGGCCATTTTGATCGTGCGCCAAATATGAGAACATGTGGTTTCTCGTCCTTCGTTTTCACTGTCTAAATGTTATTTGTTTTTGCCTGAAGAAGACCAAAGAGGTCGAAATGCATTGTGTTTTGTCCTGTACTTCATCTATGCCCATTGGTGGTAACGAAGACCCTCTCTTTCTAAACATTTGCATAAAGTATGCAGCCCCTATATTAGTTTTTGTCTCCCAAGATGAACAAAGACATCTCCAGTTTTATTTAGTCTCATTGGCGTGTGTATAGGGGGGGGGGTGCGAACATGCGTGCCTGCGTGTAAACGTGCATTCGTGTGTGTGTGTGTGTGTGTGTGTGTGTGTGTGTGTGTGTGTGTGTGTGTGTGTGTGTGTGCGCGCGCGCGCGCGTGTGCATGCGTGTGCGCGTGTGTGTGCGTATGTGTATCTGAGTGAATTCTTAACACTTTTCCAGCGATTCCAGTCAACAAACACGAACATGACCAAACTTACCATAACAACGCATACTGACAAGACCTATTCGTGTAATTCAATGGCGTAGATCTGAGATTCATGTTTTCGGCACAAAATGGGTGTTGAATGATTCAACACCAATTTTGCGCTGGGTATGAGAAGATTCAACACCTATTTTGCGCCGAATATGAGAAGATAAATGACTGCTCCTTCTTCGTCTTCGTTGTCCTTGAATTTGTTTCCAGAGCAGAATAGAGTCATCGTAGCAGGCCACGCAGCCTTGAAATATCAGTTCTTTAACATTTTATCACATTGCTGAAAACAGGAATCTCAGATCTACGCCATTGAACTACAAGAATTGGTCTTGTCAGTGACTGCTCTTCTTCGTCTTCATTGTCCTGAGTGTTGGGTTTTTAACCTGCAAAAGACTTACGAGGTCAAAATGGACTGTGTTTGTCCTGTAATGTTTGTCTGGATTGTCTTGTGGAAACCAATAACTTTTCTTTTTTAAAGAATACAGACTGTGATTGTAGAACGGTCTCCTTTCTCTTGCAGAGACAGATATCGAGCGTACTATCATGAAAGTAGGGTACGAACTGTGCTCTGCAATCGAAGAAGAAAGACTCCTTTCTCTTTTTTTCCCCTTTATACTTTTTATTTTCATTCATTATTTATATTATTTTTTTTCATCCAATCTCTATTTTTTTTCTGCATTTTTTTTATTTGATTTTCTTCTTCTTCTTCTTTTCTTCGCTTTCTTTTTTCTATTTTATCTGGTAGGGTACTCCATCTTACTTTTTTTCAACTTTTTTTTTTTTTTTTTTTTTTTTTGCTTTTCCCAACTCTCATTTACCACGCAGATCTGTATGTTGTTTTACCGATTGACATTTTCATGTGAACTTAGTATTTCAGTATTTGAAACAGAGCTTCTGGGTTTATTAATACGCTAAATGTTTGATGTACTGACACGTTTATTTCCTTTGTTGCAACAAAAAAAGAGAATGAGACAAGGAAGGAAAGACAGACAGACAGAAACAGAGAGAAGGAAGGAAAGACAAAACGAAGAAGGAAGGAATTTGTCAGAAGCGAATTTGCAACAAGCTAAAAGCTAACAAAACAACAAAACAAATCCACAGTTGTTTAGCGAATATGAAACACAGTTAGCTACAGGCAGAGAGAAAAGACTCGGACCCCCGTTTGTTGACCAAGAGATTCTTTGTTTGTATCACCCTTCAAATCATGCTTTAGGGAAATCAAACCCTTAAAGGTTAGTTTGTCCGCAACACACGTCTGTAACCGCGAGATACAAACCGATGTTCCGGGTGTGAACGCGCACATCGTATCTTGCACACCCGTAAAATCCCTTTGCCAAATTTCGGAAGAGAGAGAGCAGTTTGCCTGTTGGTATTGTGGAGGTTCAAGAACATACAATACAACTGAAAACAGGGAAACCCTTGAATAGGACTCACAACTTTTATCGAGCTTGCTATCGAATCAGTTCATCAGAACGGAAGTGCTCGCCATGCAAACAAATCAAAGGAAAAAAACTTAATCATCATCAGCAGAACAAGGGAAGTTACTCGCTCATAAGAATGAGACGCTACAGAATGGATGACACGCATACACATAGCATGCACCCTTTGCTAAAAGTTGAGACTGAGTGAAAAACGGAGGAGCTAATACTAGACTGAATGACACAGTAAACGGCTGAATGCAACGCCTACAGGCAGCTCTTCAATTATCAAACTCTATCAAGTTCGGTAACGCGTTGTATAAACGAGAGCGTGGATTTTGAAGAGCTTAGAGTTTGGTCTCTACCGATGA
>JADBJO010018116.1:0-5000 GCA_016801955.1 Conus betulinus | reverse complement strand
GGAAAATTTTCGCGTTTGTGCCCATGTCAGCTTCGACTTTTTCCTGCAACCATTCTTTATTTTATTTTTTTGTTGAACTGTCTCTGCATCACGAGTTTGTTCAGATGTAACAAATGCTACCTGATGAAAAAATATATATGAATAGGCTCTCTTGTATGTACAGTGACATCTCTTTATATCTGTATATACATGACTTTATGGAAAGCTTTCCTATCTTGCCTTACTCATTCAGGACTCTAAACTTAATGATCCTGGTATACTGAACTAAAAAAGCATTTCTGAAGAAAAATCTAGAGTTCAAACTGTTAAAGAAAAACAGACTTTTAAAAATAGTTGGCTTGCCAAGTCTACTTTGTGTAACAACAATTGTGTAACAACAATGTACTTTTTTTGTTTTAAAGAAGCAAACTTTGTAGACAAGAAAACAAAAAGAGATCAGTTTGTCACATTCTGACAAGCATAAGACGTAGTGTTTTTGTTTTAGAAATTTCGTCTGATCGTGTACCCAAGTATGTGATTCAATAGCTATATTACATCGTCTACATGCCTGGTATACGGTACTTCAAGCTTCTGTTCTTTCTTTTCCACATGCAGTGTCAGGCTGCATACAATATTTCTAAAACAAATCCGTCTCGATGCCATTATTTTTTTCGAAAAGACTTAAAGAAGATGGGTCTACCAGCCCAACAAGTTTTTGTTTTTTTATCATTAGCAAAACGGCTTGAAATTCAGCATTTGTTTTTCATTTCTTATCATCAAAGGTATCATAAATCCTGCGAATGCACTAATGAAGTATAGACCAGTCTCCAAAACGTTGCGTCCAGAAGTATGGTAAGGAGTACTCAATATAACTTGTAAAAAAATCTGGTATCTACAGCTAATTGGGCATGTGTCTTTGAATGCCCTGAAGGTTTCCTATTGCGATGTAAAGTAAACAAACATTACACTCGTTTACATGAGTGTACTAAAGGGAGCACAACAAATAAAGTCATGTTTAAGCCTGTGGACAATCTTCCAATCACTAAAAATCAGAATTGCAAAATCAAAACCAATATCTTAGTTCAGATGATTAGAAACAATCAACTGAAATTCATAAAGCGGTTACGATGCTTGTCATCATGTTGTTGGCTTAATATCGTCATCCGGAATTCAGACTTTTGGCTTCCAGTTAGACAACGACATCAAGATCAACATAGAAATGGTTTCTTGGTCTAATTAGAAATGCTTCTTGTTCTAGCGGTAAGGCAAATAAAGAATTTTAGATACCACAAGATCTAGATCGTATGTATGGGTGTTCCAAATCAACATAAATATCAATATGAAAAATTCTTTATCTCTGTATCTGTATCTGTATCTGTACCTCTCTCTCTCTCTCTCTCTCTCTCTCTCTCTCTCTCTCTCTCTCTGAGGAGAGCCAGCGCTCGAAACAGATCTTGATTTTGAAACTTCTTTTACCATCATATATATATATATATATATATATATATATATATATATATATATATATATATATATATATATATATATATATATATATAATTAGGCTTAAAAAGCCACTCAGAATACTAAAAGTGCTCAACCAAGTAGAGAGCAACATACCAATTTAAAATAGGGTTTTAAAATGGAAAAACAAGACCTACAAAATTGTTTCGAGCCAAATGCTCTCCTCAGGGTACACACTCTGGGCGCGCCACTAGTGTTATATAGAGTGGTGTGTGGGCGTGTGAGCTCTGTACGTGTGGCACGTGGCCTGTAGGTTTTTTTTTTTTTTTTAAAATCTTTTTGGAGCGCGTTCAGAGGAAAACGTGCCAAGGAATGGTGCATTGACAAGGATTTCCATTTATGCCTGCAATTGTTTATCATCTCTACTTTAGAGTTCAGGGAATGCTAGATGGGGTTTACATAATATCAGCCACTTTTTTTTTTTTTACAAAAAAATAATAGTACATTATTTACACATAACATTAGACCTTAAGGATCATACATACAAAATAATAAAAAAAAAACCTAATGACACACCTGTCTACGTAGACATTGAAAGTAACCATCCACCCTCCATTCTAAAAAGAACATACCTACTGGTATAAACAAAAGACTGTCTAAACTGTCATGCAATGAGAAAGCATTAAACAGTGCAGCAGCTGAATACCAAGAGGCGCTTAAAAAAATGGCTACAACTAAAAATTACAATATAACCCAGATAACAACTTGAACAGCAATAAGAAAAACAGGAAAAGAAAGATTATATGGTACAACCCTCCATATGATGGAAGACAAAAAAACTAACATAGGAAAATAATTCTTCAGAATCCTTATAACATCATTCCCAAAAGAACATGTACTATCTAAAATATTCAATAAAAACACCATCACGCTATCGTAGTCATGTATGCCCAACCTTAAAAATATAATTGATTCTTCCAATAAAACCCAAAACAATACAACCAAAATGGGTGACGAAAGGACACCTTGTAATTGCACAAAAAAGACCGGTGCCCTCTGAATAACAAATGTCTCTACAATAACATTGTGTACCAAGCTACAGTACCAACAGACAGTGATAAAGAAACCTGCATAGGGATCATGGCTAACCATTTTAAAACCAGATATGCAAACCAAAAACACTCCTTCAAAAATGAAAAAAAAAAAAAAACAAACAAACAAAACAGAACTAAGCAAATAAATCTGGAAGCTTGAAGATAAGAAAATAGATTACAACATATCATGAAAAAATTATAAAAGAGCAACATCATACAACAACATTTCTAAAAAATGCAATTTACGTACTACAGAAAAGTGGCTGATATTATGTAAACCCCATCTAGCATCCCTGAACTCTAAAGTAGAAATGATAAACATTTTGCAGGCATAAATGGAAATCCTTGTCAATGCATCATTCCTTGGCACGTTCCCCCTGAACCCGCCCCAAAAAGATAAAAAAATAAAAAAAAAAAAAAAAACTACAGGCCACGCGCCACACGTACTGAACTCACACGCCCACGCACCACACTATCTAACACCAGTGGCGCGCCCAGATTGTATACCCTGAGGAGAGCATTTGTCTCCAAACAATTTTGTAGGTCTTGTTTTTCCATTTAAAACCCTATTTTAAATATATATATATATATATATATATATATATATATATATATATATGTATGTGTGTGTGTGTGTGTGTGTGTGTGTGTGTGTGTGTGTGTGTGTGTGTGTGTGAAGACAACAATTAACACGGCCAGTTTCACAGAAACATAACATTGGTGGACGACTACTGCTTTGTATTCAAAACATGCACACATCAGTCAATGCACATATTCCAAACGCGCCAAAATGTCTGATTACATACAGGGTACTCGCGGTCTTAGACAGGGAGATATGTGCGGCGCAATCTTATTTTCATTATTAATTAGCGAACTATCAATAGATACAGTTAACAATGGCAAGCACGGCGCAACTTTATCACCAGAAAAAACATGGTAGAGATTCATCCTCCTGTTTGCTGACGATGTGGTCCTCCTGTCTGAAACTGCTATAGGTTTACAGAACCAGCGTAGAATTCTACACGACTCATCGAAACGTCTTGGACTGACTGTGAACATAGATAAAAGTAAGATCAGTCTTCAAACACCAGCCCCTCTTCAGTTGCAGAGTTACTTGTATATGTGACGGTGGAAATTTAGTATTTCATATTCAGAATTAATAAAAATGAAGTTTGAACAATAAAATGTAAGAACATAGAACATTTAAGTTCCATTGGCCAGCATTCCCGGAAAAGGCAGAAAATTGGTACGCAAGGTGGTATTTGGTGGTGAGTACAAATGTAGGTGGTTAATACTTTGCAATACCTTGATGTGTACTTCACCATCACGCTTCGATTTTTCTGCTGTCTATAGTGATCTCGCCAAGAAAAACAAACAGAAAAAAAAAGCTTTATCGTGTATTCTGAACGTTTGGGACATTTTCGAAAACAACTCAGTGAGAAATCGAAAGAATGAAGGAATCAAAGAAATTGAGTGAACGATTTTGAACAATACTGAGTGGATGACATGGGAAACGAGTGAATGAAGCGCCAGCTGGCAGCTCTTCAGTCGGCACTATCCAGGTAGGCAGACAGTTGTGTAAATGCGTGTGAATTGTAAAGCGCTTAGAGCTTGGTCTCTAGCCGAGGATAGACGCTATATGTATATAATAATAATAATAATAATAATAATAATAATAATAATAATAACATTTTCTAACATTGGTTGATGTCCATATATAGCTAGTTCTGTTATTTAGGTCAGACACAAGGGACTATACCAGGCATACACAGAAATAGAAAAGGCACACATGTATGCCATAAAATGATATCTGGGAATTGGCTGAAATTATGTCAAATGAGATGAATTAATATTTTCGGGTGTATTCGATACTGGTTGAAAAGAAACAGCTTTTACTACAAATCCTACGTAACCTGGATGAACGAAATAAATTAACATAGGCACCCGATCTAAGAATAATTTTATTTGAATTTGGTCACTATTTTGTGTGGCTAAACCTAGGAGTCGAATCCATCAATGACTCTTTACACTGTTGCAAAGAAAGACTCACAGACAACTAGAAATAAGAATTAGAGAAGCGATATTACAGGAAACGATGGACTAGAATTTTGCACTAATTATCAGCTGACACTTGAGTTGGAACATTATATCAGTTTATGTGTAAATGGGTTCGTCACATATGCTCTAACACATTTTAGAATAGGTGTATCAGACATCAAAGTTCATTTTACAAGAAACAGTAATCAGACAGATGCTGGGGTCGACTGTCCATTTGGTCACTGGTGTGACTGAGAATGAAACACATTTCCTATTATGCTGCTCTGCCGATGATGGTTTGAGGTACGTTTGCCTAGCTCCCGTCCCTGTTGCGATTATCAAGCTTATTAATAAAAAAAAATAGTTATGTTGTACAGAGTGTCACGTTTCAGAGACGTACACGTCTACTTAATGGATGAAGAACAG
>JADBJO010018115.1:27500-36049 GCA_016801955.1 Conus betulinus | reverse complement strand
ATCCAACACACACACACACACACACACAAACGCCCACACACACATCACACACCACACACACACACACCCACACACATCCACACACACCACACTACACACACACAGATATAAAAAACCTGGACGGAATTCATCTTCACACACCACACACACACACACACACACACACACACACACACACCACAACACACACACAGCACTCCACACAAGCCCACACACACACACCCACATATATAATATATATATATATATATAGTATCTATATATGTATTTATAATATATATATAGAGAGAGAGAGAGAAGACGAGAGATGAGGGAGCGCACATAAGCTACCTGCTCTTGCTTCTCCGACTCTTATTTCCACACGCAATCACAATCGTTTTCGATACTGCACTTCACTTTGTTACATTAAAAGGTACTACTGCGATACTAATATATCCTCTGCATTAACGCCAGCGAATCTGATTGTAACAGGAGCCATAGAGATCATAGTTTAGTCCTACTAAACTTTCTTTTTTTATTCCTTTTTTTTTCTAATAGCACTATTTGTCGTAGTTTATGATTGATTTGCCTCAATGTAGTATCTTAGCTTCTTCTGCTCAATTTTGGCTTCTAACCTGAAAGGAAATCTGAAATAAGGCTGGAAACAGTACACCATCATTACAAAACACGTACGATAACTCTTGCTCCGTTATGAATTAAATCCATCACCATCCTCTTCCAAGGAAAATAATAACAACATAAATCAAGTTGCAGGCTCTGACGAACAGACTGGCACAAACAAATGTAGCTACGCACGCGCATACACACACAGTCACAGACACACATTCATGCGCAAAAGCACGCACGCGTGCATGAACGTGGTCGGGGGGAAAGCACTGTACTCTGCATTATCTTCCCTTTCCCACGACACACACACACACACACACACACACACACACACACACACACAGAGCGAGCGAGCGAGCGAGAGAGAGAGAGAGAGAGAGAGAGAGAGAGAGAGAGAGAGAGAGAGAGAGAGAGAGAGAGAGAGAAATCTGCACTGCCGCCAGTATGGGGCGAGAGCTTGAGGTCGACCTGTTCCTATTGGACCGAGGTGTTATTTCTATGGCAGAACAGTCAGTTCTCCTCCTCTAGATTGGAGAAAAAAAAGCACCTTCGGGGAGAAAAACTAGCGGAACAAGATGTACGTGGTTTAGTGTAGTCTGCCAGTTAGGCCAGACGAGATCAGCGGGAGGCGAGTGCAGCACACTGCTGTTGCCCACGAAGAGACCTCCACAAGAACGACTTGGAGGACCGCGGCCACTGCAAGGTAAGTCTTACTGCACTGAAAGAACAAACATGAAGAAGGACGTTCTATGAGGGAGACAACATCCTTTCTTTCTATCTATTCATTTCTTTCTTTTTTTTTTTTTTCTTTCTTTCACACCCACAGATAGAAAAATAAGGAACAACATCACCTTGAACGAAAACAGGGAGACACGCACGGCGCAGTTACTGTTCTTCCTTAGTCTTTTCTTTCTTCCTTTTCTTTTTGTCTTTTATTCTTTCTTTTCTCTCTCTCTCTCTCTCTCTCTCTCTCTCTCTCTCTCTCTCTCTCTCTCTCTCTCTCTGTCTCTCTATAGTGACGTCATATCAGGGATTAAGATAGAAAGAAAGAAAACAAGAAAAGAAAGAAAAAAAAAATGAAAAGGAAAGAAAAAAAAAAGAAAGCGCAGAAATGAAAAAGGAAGAAGAAAGAAAGGGCAAAAACGATAGGCAGAATAAAAGGAAGAAGGAAAGACAAAGAAGAAAGGAAGAAAAGAAAAGGAAGATTAACAGGCAAAATATAAACGAAGAAAAGACAAAGAAAAGAAAAGGAAGAAGAAAGAAAGAGAAGAGAGAACGAACAAAAGAAAGACAGAGAGACAATAAGAAAGAAAGAAAAGAAAGGAAGAAGAAACAACAACAATCTTCAGGGACTGATGACATGAAACGACAGACCAGTAGCTACGTACAGGCGATGACAATCGCGAAAAGAGGGGAAGGGATAGGACAGGTCGAGGGGTAGGGTAGGGATCGGGTGGGATGGGGGTGGGGGTTGGAGGAAGGATGACGAAAAGTAGCATGTTCATAAGTCTGCAAAAATTGATCGTTAAACATCATATAAAGATTGATTTCTGAAAGTAAATGCTTTAGACAGATACAGGGCAAGAGGCATACACATTCTTGTATCAGAAAGCAAAAGGCTTAATTTAAACGCATTTGGGTGAGAACAATATTTGGGTGGGATATACATTTCTCGGATAGCTTTATAGTAAGTACAAACCAATATAAATGTAATTCTGATTCTTCAGAATTAGGGCAAAAAGGACAGCTAGTATTTTCTTTCCTTTTAGAATATCTATAGGGTGGGGTTTCAACTGTGAGACACCGAGTCTGACTCTTGACAAATGTTTTCTGAGAGCAGGGTTTTTAACAGTGAATAGATATGTCGGAACATCACATAATTGCCTGAACGATGAATAGAATCTGAATCTTTTCTTTGCCATAATTTTAGAATCGATATCCTGTAAATGGCAATCAAATAGTCTTTGCTTAAAGATGGACACAAAATATTTAACATTTTCAACTCCTTGGTTCTCCCAAACGAAACCAAAGCCGTATCTAAACAAAGTAAAGCATACGTTGGCTACCCAGTTCTTCTTACCGTTGCAAAAAAGAGCATAGAGCATTTTGTAAGATTTCTTTGGAATACGGCTTTCGTCCATACGGGTTAGTTTTAACCAATACTTTATACATTTTATAGATGTCTGAATTATAAAGTGGGTATCTACCAGATTCACAGTACACAAGTGCACTTGGTGTTTTCATACTCACATTCAACAGACGTTTAATGGCTAGTAGATGAACTCTTTCAATAACTGTATGATCTGCTGTCAGACCCCACACCTCAGATCCATATGTTAAGATTGGCTGAATTTGGCAATCAAAAATTTTAAAGAAAAGTTTGGGATTATTTTCTCCAAGTGACCATAGAAATTTCAAAACACTAAAAACACACCTCTTCGCTTTCAGAGCCATATCCTCCAGTGAGTATGAAAACGTTAAGCCCGTAGATACCATTCCGAGGTATTTATATTCATTTACAACTTCTAGTTGGACACCTTTATAGAACCATTTTTCTCGACAAGCGATATGGCCCCCTTTTCTAAATATGACTATTTTAGATTTTTCTTCATTAACAGTTAGTTGGAGTCTGTCAACAGTGCTACTTAATACGTTCAGCTGGTGCTGAAGACCCACTATGGTGTGGGAAAGAAGAACGACATCATCAGCAAATAACATGATTAGAATCTGTAACAAGTCAGGTGATAAGCTTATTCCGTGTTTACCATGTGTCACAATGTCATTAGCAAGTTCATTAATGAACAGAGAAAAAAAAGAATAGGGCTGCAGTTGTCCCCCTGTTTTAACCCCGGGGGCACATAAAAGCTTCAGTAAGATCATTATTTGCTCGGACTCTAGCTTTCACACACTTGATATATACTCCTAATAGCTCGATATATTTTTGCCATGAATACCACTTTTACGAAGAATTAACACAAATGATTTCGATTTACTAAGTCAAAGGCTTTTTTTTTAAATCAATAAACGCAGCATAAAGTTTCTTTTCCAGAAGACAACTGTTTTTGCACTAGACTTATTAAAGTAAATATCTGATCAACTGTACTATAGCTCTTTCTGAATCCGCCTTGTGATTCGTTTAATATATTATTTTCTTCCACCCATTGTGTCAAGCGTTTATTTATGATATAAGTATACAGTTTGCCGCAAATGTTTAGCAATGAAATACCTCTATAGTTGTCAGGCGAATTAATATCGCCTTTTTTGTGTATCGGGTGTATAACTGATTCGGACCAGACAAGTGGAAAAGTCCAGAATCATACAATTTGTTGAAAAATTTGGTGATGAATGAAATAATTAAAGGAGGAGCGTATTTATAAAACTCGCCACTAAATCCATCTGGTCCGGCCGCTTTTCCATTCTTTAAAGCTCTGATTGCGTCTTTAACTCTGATACTGTTATTTCTGAATTTAATGTGGTGTTCTCTATAATTCTAATATTAGCAAACCACTGGCTCTCGAAATACACATCTTCCTGAATGTTATCTCTCTGTAATATTTCATCTTGGATAGAATTATCGTTGAAAACCTTATAGAAGTGATCATACCATTCGTCTATTGTGATAGAAGTGACTGGAATTTTTAGTGAAAACTCTTGATTTTATAGTTCTCCAAAATGTCTTGGGATCGTTTATATTTGCATCTAGTGAATCTAGAGTGCGCGTTTTATCTTCGGCTTTTTTTTCTCATTTAAAAGCCGTTTATAATCCCTTCGCTTATCAACGTATATGTGTCTGAGTTCTTCTGCTCGTTTTTTTTCATTACTACAGTTTGTAAAGTTTCTCAGAGCGCGTTGTAACTCTGATTTCATTTTCCTGCATTCGGTATCAAACCAAGGACTGTTTTGTGTTTTCTTAATACTATTTTTTTTTTTCATGCACTGCCCAGCAAGAGCCAGAGCCAGGCCTTCATAGAATTTCCTCAACGCTGAGTCTACATCATTATCGATCAGTTCTGTAGCCTGATTAAAAATGTCTGTAAATATATGTGTCGTAAATGCTTGATGATATTCATTAATCTTTTCCGGGTTCCAAACAAACTTTTCTATCATAATCTTCACTGGTTTCTTAGGGACATTAGCTAAGACGTTGCAGTACTGAATATAAGTTCTACAGGTAAATGTTTACATTCAACAGTATGTAGAACTCGCAAGTTTAAGGTGTATTCAAAAATACATCTAGACATAAGAAAATAATCAATAACACTTGATCCATTATGTGCAATATATGTAAATTCACCATTCTTATCTCCTGGTAGAAGACCATTCAATATCACTAATGAAAATTGTTCACATAATTTAAGCAAGTATCGGCCAAAATCATTTGTTGTGTTATCTTTAGATTTTCTCCTGAATTGTTCCTCCAGTTCTGAACTGTCATCCTTCCATATAACGTGTCTGGGAGGAGAGAACTCTTTGGCGTTAGCGCTGCCAGTTCTTGCATTAAAATCACCCATCACGACGAAAGGAAGATCTCCATACTTTTCATAAATATCAATCATACAATGTTCCAGCAAATAAATTCCATTATCAATTTCTGTTTTCATTATAATAAGGGCTATTATACGGAGGAATGTACATGCTTATGAGAATACAATCAACATGTAAGCCTGTTAGTTCTTTTGAAAGTTTCAGAACAACACAGTTATCATATTCAATTGGGATATGTTCAACAAAATTAGAAAATACTTTTTTGACCATCAATGCTACCCCGCCAGACAAGCGAGACGCTACACGATCTGACAGATTTACACCAGGAGACACAAAAACATCAAAAGAAGGGAAAGAGGTGAGCTGGAAAATCAGTGGCAAAAGTTTCTGCAAGAAAAACAACATCATAATTAGACAAAAGTGATTTAATGTCAGGGTTGTACACAGTCCGTAAGCCTTCGATATTATACGTTAGCAGGGATATATTCCGCTTATTTACATTTTTAACACTGCTGGAACGCATGCTAGCACCAGTACTGATGACACAGGCAGGGCCGAGTCCCTAGGTATTCAGCAATTGTTCATTTACGTCAGGCCTGGATGAGCCAGTCCCAATACGGGGGAAACACTCAGTGACGTGCTGTTGCCTGCATTTAGCTTTGCTGCGTGTCAGTCTGATATGGGATTTGGGGGTTTCTGTAGTCATGGAGTATTTCTGTTCATCTGGCCGAAAGGTTACATGTTGTGCTGGGCTACTGCCTACTTGCTCTTCAGATTTGCTATAATGTTCACAGGGGACTGGGCTTTCCATCATATCAGCATCAGTCCAGGGATCATTCAGCTGTTTAACCAGAGTCTGGCTGCTGGTTGCCGTGGTTTCTGGAAGGGTCGAGGTGTCCGGTGATGAAGATGGGGAGAGATGGGACACCGAGTTTGCACCAGGATCGCCAGACATTGCCTGTCCGGTGTGGGGAGGGGCGCTGCTGTGTGGTACACCACGCACAGCTGGTTCTGACTTGTGAGCTGGAGGGTCTGCATCTGGATCACTAGAGGTTGTCTGTCCGGTGTGGAAAGGGGTGCTGCTGCATGGTACACCATGTAATGTTGGTTCAGGTTTGTCTTCTGGCGATGACCTGTGTTTGTTGGACACAGCCATGGAATCAGAAACTGACTTGTGTAATGTCCATGAATCCTGTATAGGTTCCAGCAGAGATTTGGGTGCTGTGGGTGAACTTGCAGCACCACTCCCAGCATAGGAGCTAGGAGGTTGACTTGCCTGCATGCGTTCCGGTGAAGACAAGAGAGTCGCGCGCCCCACTGATTGATGGTTAGTCTGTCTCTGGCACGAGGAGTGCGCTGAGGTCTTGAAGGGTTGGATGGCAGTGCTGCAGCTGATGTTTTAGCTCTCTCTCCCGAGACTGTAGATTCCTTCAGCGTCGTTGGTTGGTGCGCTGAGCGTGGAGTACGGCGCTGCTGAGTAACTCTTCCATGATGTGAGTCATCTATCCAGTCTGAGGTCTCTGGGACAGTTCTTCATGTCCTCTGCGCGACGATCTGGAAGTGGTGGGAAGGTAGTCATGTCGGCAGTCCAAGGGAGGTCGTCGGTGGAGTTCTGTGGGTAAGGGATGTCTGCGAAGGTAAGATGTTTATCAACGTCACATTGTACCTCGTCATTTTGAACCACATCGTGCTGATTGACTGGTTCATGCATTTCACGAGAATGGTCTGAGTGACTTGACTTGCTGTGCATCTGTGGAGCAGCAGTGCCATAGCTTGGAGCGCCAGAGTGTCTTTCAAGGTCTCTTCTACGAGAGTCATGTCGTTTATTCTTGCTGTAAAACAGGCGGCCTCTCCAGAAGTAGGCATGTCTGCCGGCATTTCTCTCTTCTCTGACGATCTGGTTCTGGCGATTTGTCAGATCTGCAGCCACACGTATTCCCAGGGCATCGGCCATCTCCTTCCTGCACTCCTGACTTCCCAGAATGGACATTTTATCCTGCCAGTGGGAAAAAGCAGGCAATGATGGACGAGGGTACCGTTTGTCGCTGTTTTTCTTTGCCCAACACGGTGGGCTCGCTCCACATCGTCGATTGTCCACTGTTTGGAGGAGAAAAAAAACGATTCATCAGCTGCACTACTTTACGAGTGCACTGGAGGCTGGTCTCATTTGGGCCTTCAAAGACGTTAAAAAATCTCAGGTTGTTACGGCGAGAAAAAGACTCGACTCTGTCTACTTGATTGTCCATTTTTTTTGCGACACCTCTAGAAACAAGTCCTTCCATTGGAATAGGTTTTCGCACTGTTGTTCAAGAATGTGGCACTTGTTGCTGAGGTGATCAATTTTCCGTTTCAGATGTTCGTTATCTTTCTGGAGAAGTTCCCACCAACCTGAAGTTTTCCCGTGATATACCGGTCTTCATCATGTTGATAGCCTGCCATACAAAATAGTCGGTGATTTGGGTTTCCATCTGGTCCAGGATTTGGTTCAGGAAAGTTCCCTGGATAAAAAAGGTTTTTATGACCATAGCTTGGGCTGTAGTTTGAATACACATCTCGTGATGGTTCTTGTATATATTTTGCTGTGTTGGTCCGGGGTTTGATTCGATGTCCCCACAGGACATAAGAAGCCAGCTAATGAAAACAGCAGAGGATGTCAAAAGGAATAGCTGCAGTAGTAAACCTTTCGTGTAGACGATCAACACGAATCGTTGTTTACGTTTTGACATCCATTTTGTGGCTGTTTGAAACCGTATCGCCACGACCACATGAGGAAAAGATCATTGAGTTTTGCCATGTTGACATTCACAGAACACACGAAACTGCTGTCAGTGTATAGGGTGACACAGGTTCCACAGCCGCCTGCTTCGTTTGCTTTTTCACTGAGCGTGAATGCTGTCAGAAGAACAGTTGCAATGAACACAGTCGTGGGCCATCTCAGAGGCCAAACAAGTCTTATTTCATTCGCCTGTGTCCAAGGTCTGCCTTTTTTTCTCTCGCGCCGGCGAACAACTAGCACGTGTAGCACACATGCCTGTGTCGCTGCCCCCTTTGGTCCTGTAAAACACTGTTCACGTTTCGAGTTCTATCGATTATGTATTAATTTTTAAATCGCTGATAATGTCTTAATTAAACCACATCGAGAGAGAGAGAGATTATTATCACGATACACGATATTTTATTGTTATTACCATTACGGTCTGATGACAAAGGGGGTAACAGTAGGCTCAGAAAGGAAATATTCGTGACATAGGAAATCAATCTAAGAAAACAATACAAAAATTATCTCAACAAAAACCTCAGTCAGTTATAATATAATAATCATTTAACCACATACATACAGATCCCAAGCACTCATCCACCAGCCCACCCAATTTCACACACACACACACACACAAAAACACACACACACACACACACAAACACACGCGCGCGCGCGCGCGAGAGCGTACACACACGCG
>JADBJO010018115.1:0-10000 GCA_016801955.1 Conus betulinus | reverse complement strand
AACAATAACAACAACAACAACAATAATAACTGGAGTCGTTAAGCCACAGTAAGAGAATCACAACCACAACCACAACAACAACAACAACAACAACAACAACAACAACAACTGATTTCTGGAGTCTGTAACCAGGGTAAAACAATATAACAGTGTTGAGGGGGAGGGTCATTTGGTAATCAAACACGGTCACAGAGATAATGTTCTCCACCCTAGCTAGTGCATTTGTACCATAGTGTTCAAGTACTTTGGCTGCTGGGATGATCCCTGCAGTCTTTAAATCGGAATAACAAACCAACCACAAACCGGTCCCTGAGGTCTTTAAACCGGAATAAGAAACCAACCACAATGGTCCCTGGGTCTTTAAACCAGAATAAGAAAGCAACCACAATGGTCCCTGGGGTCTTTAAACCAGAATAAGAGAGCAACCACAATGGTCCCTGGGGTCTTTAAACCAGAATAAGAGAGCAACCACAATGGTCCGTGGGGTCTTTAAACCAGAATAAGAGAGCAACCACAATGGTCCGTGGGGTCTTTAAACCAGAATAAGAAAGCAACCACATGGTCCCTGCGGTCTTTAAACCAGAATAAGAAAGCAACCACAATGGTCCCCGAGGTCTGGGGTAAAAACCAGAATAAAAAGCAACAGAATAAGAAAGCAACCACAATGGTCCCCGAGGTCTTTAAACCAGAATAAGAAAGCAACCATAAGTGGTCCCTGCGGTCTTAAAACCAGAATAAGAAAGCAACCACAATGGTCTCTGGGGTCTTTAAACCAGAAAAAGAAAGCAACCACAATGGTCTCCGGGGTCTTTAAACCAGAATAAGAAAGCAACCACAATGGTCCGTGGGGTCTTTAAACCAGAATGAGAAAGCAACCACATTGGTCTCTGGGGTCTTTAAACCAGAAAAAAGAAAGCAACCACATTGGTCCGTGGGGTCTTTAAACCAGAATAAGAAAGCAACCACATTGGTCCGTGGGGTCTTTAAACCAGAATAAGAAAGCAACGACATTGGTCTCTGGAGTCTTTAAACCAGAAAAAGAAAGCAACCACAATGGTCCGTGGGGTCTTTAAACCAGAATAAGAAAGCAACCACAATGGTCTCCGGGGTCTTTAAACCAGAAAAAGAAAGCAGCAACACAAATGGTCCCTGGGGTCTTTAAACCAGAATAAGAAAGCAACCACAATGGTCCGTGGGGTCTTTAAACCAGAAAAAGAAAGCAACCACAATGGTCCGTGGGGTCTTTAAACCAGAATAAGAAAGCAACCACAATGGTCCGTGGGGTCTTTAAACCAGAAAAAGAAAGCAACCACAATGGTCCCTGCGGTCTTTAAACCAGAATAAGAAAGCAACCACAATGGTCCCCGAGGTCTTTAAACCAGAAACAAAACGTTCAAGAGCTTTGGCTGTTGGGATGATTCCAGAAAAAAAAGCAACCACAATGGTCTCTGGGGTCTTTAAACCAGAAAAAGAAAGCAACCACAATGGTCTCTGGGGTCTTTAAACCAGAAAAAGAAAAGCAACCACAATGGTCTCTGGGGTCTTTAAACCAGAAAAAAAAAAGCAACCACAATGGTCTCTGGGGTCTTTAAACCAAGGTAAAACAGCAATGGATAGGGTGGGCTGCGTGGATGGGTGGAGGGGGGTGGCGGGGTAATGAAAACGGTCACACACGTAATGATCTCACCTCTAGCTGGTGCATTTGTACCATAATGTTCATGTGTTTCAGCTGTCGGGATGATTCCTGGAGCGTTTTAGCCAGGATCAGACAAAAACTACTACAAAACGTTCAAGAGCTTTGGCTGTTGGGATGATTCCTGAAGTGTTTAAGCCAGGATCAGACAAAAACTACAAAACGTTCAAGTGCCTTGGCTGTTGGGATGATTCCTGGAGTACCAGGGAAAGACAACCACAACAGCAATGATCCCTGGAGTCTTTTAGCCAGGAAAAAGATAATCGCAAAAAACAACGATTCCGGAGTCTTTTAGCCAGGAAAAACATAATCGCAAAAAACAATGATTCCCGGAGTCTTTCAGCCAGGGAAGACAACCACACAACAGTAATGATCCCTAGTGCAGCGGATCAGTATGAGGCGGCGTTGCGTTTAACGGCCATGAACTCGTGTAGCGAGTGTCAAGCGGCAGGTCAAACAGACCTCCAATGTCGCTATTTAATTATAAACGGAGAAACTGCACGTAATGAAAATGATAACAGAGGAACACATATGCAGACTATAGGAAGAAAGAAGAAGAAGAGGAATAAGAAAAAGAGAGGGAAGAAAAGAACCAGAAGAAGAAAAAGAAGAAGGTTGAATGATTGATTGATCGATTTAATAGGGTAACGAAATAGGCACAGTTAAGGCGTTTTACATTTCTGCCTTGCCCAAACAAAAACAAATCAAAACAATGTCAAACTCTCAACAATTCAACTATAATGTATAATTAAGTTAAAGAAACAGAGAATGAAAATGCTAATGCTAATCTCTCTCTCTCTCTCTCTCTCTCTCTCTCTCTCTCTCTCTCTCTCTCTCTCTCTCCCAGCAAATTGTATGTTGAAATGCTTGCTTGGAAGCCATAGTTAGATCAGGATATTAGATTATATTTGTTAGATAAAATAAACAGTAATATATATATATATATATATATATATATATATATATATATATATCCAATGTCAAAAACGAGGGTGACAAACGGAAAACTTGCAATTGCACAACCAAAGAGCAATGCCCTCTGAACAACCAATGTCTCTCTGATAATATCGTATACCAAGCCACTGTGACAACGAAAAACGCAAAGAGACATACATAGGGATTACAGAAAACAAATTCAAAGCTAGGTACGCCAATCACAAACAATCTTTCAAGAATGAAAAATACAAACACCAAACAGAGTTAAGTAAACATGTATGGGATCTCAAGAAAACAAATACAGATTTTAACATTACATGGAAAATAATCAGAAAAAAAGCAGCAGATACAACAATAACACAAAAAGATGTAATCTGTGCATGCATAACAGAAAAGTGGATGATTCTATGCAAACCTAGTATGGCAACATTGAACGCAAGAGTTGAAATCGTAGACAGTTGCAGGCACAAAAGAAAATTTTTATCAACAAATATAAAATAGCAACCCTGATAGGACCCCTCATACAATAATACCTAATAAAGAAAGCCTTACAACCTTTACAGGGCCCCCCTTGCACAACACGTGCACCATGACACAACTGAACTACAACTCACAATTCAAAACATATATATACAATTGAGGTCAATAGCAGGGGATTGGCACGGGACCTGAAGAGAGGAAGAACCTTGAAACAAGTTTGTTGTCCCAGGTTTTAAGAATAGACTAAGTTTTTACCTTATAATTATTATATCAAAACATTTTTAAGAGGAAAACTTTAATTTTTAAAGTTAAAACCCGATAAAATCGTATTTTTTCCACAGATCTGATGTCATTTTGTGGGTAGGTACCTATTTCCTAACTGAATACAGGGAGCAAGGATTTTCCTTAACTATTACACTTTTATTAAGCGATGTTCGGATACAGTTTTGATGATTTAAAAAAAAATGTTATCCGAGGACGACTTTCAAAGTGAAAGCCAGGGGCGGATTTGGGGTGGGGTGGATGGATGGGGGGCTCCAGTTGCCTGGAAACCCTGTGTGTGTGTACCCCCCCCCCCACACACACACACACACACACACACACACACACACACACGCACGCACGCACGCGCGCGCACGCACGCACGCACGCACACACACACACACACACACACACACACACACACACACACAGAGGCAGGTAGACAGACAGACAGAGGAAACAAGTTTTCAGTAACTCGATTAGATCCACATCATTATTTTCTCGCAAACAAAAATTATATTCATTTTCTCTCATATTGAAAAGAAAACAACTCACAAAAGACATCACCATCATCAAAATATGTGCATCTAGTTGTCCATAAAATGTCAGCTGACTCGAAGGTCATTATGATAGTAAATAAAGGTCAGGTCAGTCACCAAGGCCAAAGCCTTCCATAGTGCAACATGTACCTTGGAGCTGATATATATTGGGTTGTATAAAGAAAACAAAACACCTTTTTGGACACCAATCACAATGGCTTAATAGAGCCTGACTATTATTGACAGTGTGCAGTGTACCAGTGATTATACTTCTGTACTGTAAAGAAGAATAGATGTTTATACAAGAGATATCATAGCTTTCTTCTTTATATATATAACTTGGTGAGATTTTTTAAAAATTCGAGCTGGAATGAAAACGTCAAACTTCATCACGCCAAAATATATCGAACACTCAATATTTTCAGAATAAAACCCTTTATACCAGAAAACCTGTTCATCTTTCATCTTTGCAGCCCACAGTTGATAACATTGGATGATCATATGATTGCTGTAGGGGCTGATGAGAAAGAGAGAAGTTGTTTTAACCACCCTGTGGAAAACTACTCTGAGAAATGTGTGGGCACGGATTTAAACTGTGAGTGAACAAAGCGATGATCTTCTTTCCTGAACCCATCCCAAGAAGAAAAAGTTATCTTGGCACAAACATGAATTTAAGATTGAAAGGCGTCGTTCCTCCTCCATGTTCATAAGTATGTAACAAATGCCCATGCCCTACCCACTCTGAACAAGTAAACATATTGAATTAAGAAGCAACTTGACCTAGACTCCCTGCCAAAGCTGGAATGTCTTTTTAAGTTAAAAGACTAATGTTGCATTCTGCGCATCAATTTTCAAGTCAAAGGTGTTATTAAATAACATTATGTACCTAATCAATCAACTAGATTGATTACGACATTCTTTTTATCAATTTTAATTGTTCTCATAAGCTATGTAATCAATATTTTAATCGATCACCATTCATTACGATTTCATCAAAACAAATGACAAAATACTCCTCTCCATCAAATGATGAATGCCAAACTTTAGGTCATCACTGTCATTGATGTGCTAACTTGCATGACATGTACGCTGACGTCTGCCACATTTTCAAAACAAGTCCATCACACAGAATTCCGTTCAAACACGTGAAAAGCATCAAATCAAAAGAATCCAACAACACAAAAAGAAAGAAGCGTGATTTTGCACATCTTCACAAGATAACTTCCACATATGCGTCATAGAGCAAAAATAAATAAATAAATAAATAAATAAATAAAATAAAATGAAAATAAAAATACAAATCAGTGTGTATGTTCCTCAAATTAAGTTAAACTCTACCATGAAAGATTTGCTGCAAACAAAATAGCCACGCAACAGCATATGCAGAAAGTGACTGACCCAGAAAATTGGGCAGTTAGCCACTGTCAGCAAGATGGGCAGAGAAACCCTGTGGTCTACCCACTTCTAACGATAAAGAACAGAGTGGTCTATCTCACATAATCGTTTGAGACAACATACATTTAGAAACAATTGGGGGCCGGAATAGCTCAGTTGGTAGAGCGCCGGACTCGTGATCCTGGGGTTGCGGGTTCGAATTTCGGCACAGGGGGATTTTTACCTCGGAGTTAACATTGGTTCTGACTCCATTCCTCATACAACCTTCGAATGAGACTATAAACCGAGGTTCCGTGTGTGAACGCATGCACAACATCTTGCACACACGTAAAATCCCATCACCAAGTTTCGGAAGAGAAGGCCAGTTTGGCCGTTGGTATGAATGACACGTTACGCATATCATGCACCTTTCCCGAAGATGGAGTATGGCTGCCTTTATGGCGGGATAAAAAAAAAAAACGGTCATACACACAAAACTCCACTGCCTGTCTATACAGGCAGTGTCCGCAGGAGTATCAGCCGCGTACACAGAAAGAAAGAAAGAAAGAAAGAAAAGAAGAAAGACAATGAGACCACAATGTTTCTTTTGATCTCCAGTTGCTAACATGCTTTAAGGTGTTCATAACACAGCCAGCTCTAGTCGTTCCCTGTCGTAAAAGACAGATCGATGGCTCTGCTAGCTGTGTGTAATTTAATATCACTGAAATCTAAAACGAATACGCTTTTGTTTTAGTGGAAGAAAATAGTGAGAATGAAGCAAGTTAATGGCACGAATCTATGAACTGAATTGATTGCCCTGTCATTATAAAGAACTTATATACAAGAAGCTGAATTGTCAAAAAAAAAGAAATTGTAAATCTTAAAGAATCCTTTACACCAGAATATAGCTAAAACATTGCTTAATGTTGGATGTTAATGTCCAAAGCTGAAAAAAAAAGTACAGAAGTATGTGTTGATTTTTTTAAATGTTCAATTTATTAAATTGTGCAGATAAATGCGTACTTATGTCTTTGGTTTTTCTTTCTTTTTCTTTTTTTCTTTTTTTTTTTTTTACTTTTGATTAAAGCACCAAAAAGAGTGCGCTTGTATTTTGTATACTTCTGTAATAACTCTTTCTTTTCATTGCACAATATCGGTTATATGAAACAACATGAATGTAGTGTTCTATAACCGAAGTTTGGTTACCAAGAAAGCCGCTTATAAAGAACAAAAAATATCGGGCTCCCTTCGACTTCCTTATAAGCGAAGTGTACTGTAATGCTAAATCGAATGAAAAAACGAGTGAAACAAAGAAGAGTAAACAAACATCTAGAAATTTAGATGTAGGCTTTGTTTTTAATATTTCGTTTTGATACATTATAATGAAGACAGGTTCATCAACTTCATGAAGATTTTACTTTGACTTGATTTGTAATGACAAAAAATGCATTTTTTTTTTTTTGGTTGCTAATTCTGTCAAAAGGTGGGCGCCTACCGCAAACTGTAACAATTGTTACAATGTGCGCAGGCTGCCCGCACAAAATGTCACAACATCGAAAATTGTTACATTTTGTACAGGCGGTCCGCACAATTTGTAACAATTGTTACATTTTGCGCGGTTGTTAAAATTTACGCTGTCACAAACGATTATACCCTACACACACCCATACCACACGAACATGGTAACGCCTTCCTATTCAAAGCTTCACTCGATAGTCCCCCAAGGTAGTTTTGGCAGGGTAGGGTTTGTAGCGTGTTAGGCCGGCGACATTGGGTTGTAGGCAGCAAAAGGAGACAGTCCATCAGTGAGCCTGTTTCCACTTCTGGACTATCAAATGAGAGCACACGCAGACATCGATCCACGTATGTTCTCACAACCAGTGAAGTGATATTACAGGGCATGTCTAAAGCATAGACGGGCTGATGGAGTTAGTTCTGATAATAATGTAAAGCTAGTCAAAGAGTACGCTTTCTCATAGTTGTGGTTCACAAAATGAAACAAAATAGAAAACGCTTTCCCACTTATTCTTAACCCATGAAAAAAAAGAAATAAATAAATTAGGGGTTGAAAACGTGTGTGTGTGTGTGTGTGTGTGTGTGTGTGTGTGTGTGTGTGTGTGTGTGTGGTTAGTTCTATCGTGCGCGCAAAGTGGAATATCTGCTGAAAAGAAAGACATTATGAAGGAGTAATTACGCGCAAAGCCAGCGTGGGTAGAAAGTGGTCCAGGTTGCTGTATTTGGTTACTGTCATAGTTCAATATTGTGCCGACATGTATGCTGTAATAAAATGTTAATCAAATTGTGTTGCTATTGATGCTTTCATTTTATTCACTCTAGTTATACAATGATTGGCGACGACTTCAAACACACTGCACCTGAGAATGAGTCTCGATTTATTTAGAACAAAGAATGCGCTGTGCCATTTACAAACAGGATATCCAAATATGAACAGAGCAAATTTAAGAGTTTAATGACAGTGTTTGACATATTTACCCCACATTGAATTTTATCCTAAACATCTATTGGACTATAAAAATGATTTTTATATATATACAACTTTCCGCGGTCACTGAGGAGAAACAATCAGGTTTCGAAATACCGGTATCTGACCAGGAGTTAAATGTTAGTGAGCTTCCTCCCTATTGGAGATCGTCTCCCGCCTCAGAGACTATAAGCTTGCTGAAGGTCCATTTTGAGAAGCATTTATTACTCCCCATTCACCCCACCCAAGCACATGCTGTCAGTTAGGCAGAATCATCTACCACTGCAGATATGAAGGCTTACCATCCCCCTATTTCTACAATCTAAGACATAAGAGCAAGCTTTGTGTTTATAATTATAATATATATATATATATATATATATATATAATTAGGATTAAAAGGCCACTCAGAGTGTTAAAAGTGCTTAACCAAGTAGGGAGCGACATAACAATTTGAAATAGGGTTTAAAATGAAGAATTAAAACCTACAAATTTGTTTCAAGCCAAAGAGCTCTCCTCAGGGTGCTCTGAGGTTCCCTGGGAGAGCTCTTTGGCTTGAAACAAATTTGTAGGGTTTTAATGCTTCATTTTAAACCCTATTTTAAATTGTTATATATACATACATACATATATATATATATAACGTGTGTGCCACAAGACAGAATTAGGTTTATAAATGCATCATACAAATGAGTACCAATGCAGTTGCATACACTTTTTCCCCTCGATAGCATTTCTTTTTCACTTGCTGCATCACATGATATTTGAAAAAAAAAACTACCTATTAATTGTAAATATAATTTGTAAAGCAAACAATTTTCGGTAATATCTCTTTAGTTATAGCAGAAAACAAACTGTTGAAACTAAATTCTAAACAGTATTGTTCTGCAACATACTGGCAACAGTTTCTTCCTCATATCATGGAAAAAAAGTGCAAATGAAGAAAATCTAAGAATGCTGACTTGTTGGATTTTAATTAACGAACAAGTAAGGTAACACTTTCGCCCTTTAATGTTATACAGCCGTAATTAGACGGTCATAGCTTATAACAGTGCAGCTTACAACACAAAAATCAGCTAGCAGTAATGCCGACACAGAGCTCACTGGACAAACGAGAAGATGTCTCCCAAAAGGATGTGCGAACGTGCGCATAAACCCTGTATCTGACATATATAGACAGCAATAATAACTGTAGAAATGAAGAAAGCTCAAATTCATTTAAGACTGGCACAGCATTTTTTTTAATGTAGTCTGCACTACTGCTTGCACTGTGTTCTGTCAAGGGGGGACATCTTCCCAGGAAGTCGTGTCGATGTTGCAGCTTCTGAGGTTGGCCTTCAAGGTGTCTTTTCATCTCTTTAGAGAGGCCTTCCTTCATTACTTTGTCCTTCCTTCAGTTGTCCATAGAGCAGTATCTTTGGAATTCTGCTGTCCTCCACACAGACAACGTGTCCTGTCGATTGCGCTTGGCTTTTAATGAGCATACACTCAGTGCTGGGTAAGCCGCACTTCTTCAGGACCTGTACGTTGGACACTCTGTCTTGCCATTTGATGCTGCAGATCTTGCGCACGCATCGTTTGATGGAGCTGTTCGAGTTGCTGTATGTGTCGGTGGAAAGTGTCCACGTCTCACAACAGTAGAGGAGAGCAGTCAGAACCACAGCCCTATACACGGCAATGTCACAAGCACGAGTCTCGATAAGTTGTGCACATCTGCCATGTGCATAGCCAGAGAGAACTTTTTTTGTTGGTTTTTGTTGTTTGTTTGTTTTAACTTTCTGTGAACACTACTCAGTGGTGAACGTTGACAAATTCGACTGGTAGATTTTAACAGATTGAGGATAGTTTTGGAGTCAGTCACATCTGCACTGTTCTTCAGCTGAAGAAAATTTTAAGTCTCCTAGGATACCCAAAAGAAATTTCTTCCGACAATGGTACTCGGTTTGTGTCAAACCTCATGAAAGAAATTTACCGATTGTTGTCCATCAAGTCAGTCAATACAAGTTTGTACCATGCCACGCCAAACAGAATGGTTGAACGATTAAATGGTACCCTTAAATTGATGTTGAAGAAAGTGGCACAACAACACCCTCAAGACTGGGACCATTACCTCCCAGCAGTTCTGTTTGCGCACAGAAAAATGCCTTGTGAGAGCACTGGATTCTCAGCATTTGAGCTGCTTTATGGTAGAAAACCTAGAGATCCATCTGATTTGTTGGCAGATTCGTGCAATCT
>JADBJO010018114.1:17500-36052 GCA_016801955.1 Conus betulinus | reverse complement strand
CTCATTGTTTTATCCCAATTCATTATTAATGCATCATTACATGCAAACTCATTTTGTTTTGAAATATATGTTACAGGCAGCATGGGATGATGACTTAGGACTGGAACCTGAGTGTTGCAAGTAGTCAGTAAATTCTTGGAACAAGAGTTTTGAAAATGAAAAACTTCATTTGTTATACCCGCGGGCAAATGTTTCTTCCGATTAAAATATTCCACGGCAGAAAACACTGAGAATGCACATTCATTAGGAAGGGACATACAATGTCATAGAAATGAGATGATCTTCAATAGTTTGAGGAAAGAGTGTGGTATAAGTTTCGCTGAATTATTTTCATCTGGAAGTTTTTTCTGGAACTGGGTTAAGAACTGTGGTTAAAAAGAAATGGAAAACAATTCCCATCGCATGCCTTTGGTGTTAGTGTTTATCAAGGGCGTGTCAACTGACAAATATGGAGATCATGGATGCTGTTCCTAATAAGATGAGAATGAATTAGGAATGCTCCAAAGCCACAGCAATGCTTGAGAAAACCTAAACTATGGTTATTATATAGTCCACACTGATGAATGTGCTCATACAATTTTGACAGATAATTAGCAAAGAAAGTAAAAGTGGATGGATTTGAAAAAGTTTCAAGTTTCAAAAGTGTTCGGTTATTAATTGGTAGGTTCTAAAATAAAGGTATGTTTTTTTGTTGTGCCATGAAGGTGAAACTGATCTAACTGAAACACTAGGATCATATACAGATTTTAAAGTGAGTGCCATACACAAGACTCTGGCACTTGCCACTTTCATATATTTCCAAATGCCTATAGCTGGGCCAATTCGGAAACTTAATCTGGTTGCCAAGTCGTTGCCAACTACTCACAGTCCAGTGAGCGTTGGGGTCTGAATTTAAAGTACAAAGGCAGGCAAAATAATCTACCACTTGCTGACATGCAATCATCATGCCTTCTTCCTCATCCCCTTTTACCCACACTTACCTTCCAGCCCTGTTCCTACTCTCTCTCATCTCCTCTCTATCTCTTCCATCATGAATTGTCTTTGGCCATTCAACTATCTTCCCAGCCCTTGTCCTCGATTTCGTTGATATGGTTCTCAGGCAACTTCCTTCTCCTCCCAAAATTCATCCTTCCTATCATTCTGTCTCACGGATTCCTCCCCTCATGAATCTCTTTTTCAACACCGCCTGTTTCCTAGCCTCTCTTTTAGTCCTTTCAAACCTTCCGAATCTCATCTCTCTCTCTCTCTCAGACTCTAAGGGCTGTGTATACTACTTTGCTGACAAAGTGTGTGAAGGGCCAGTGTGGAGTGGGTGTTGAAAGGGCAAGCTGGGGTAGGGTGTGAGAGGTACGCAACAGCATCAGGGGACCAAACAGCGATACGGTTGCAAGCTAAAACAGGAACCACATGTGCACGCAGGTTAAAAAAACATACAGCATGTTTTTGTATGCAAAACGCATCGTACACATTGGGACTTATCATAGCATGCACGTGCATGGAGATGTACAAATGCACAGTGTGGTCATGCAAAATCATACATGCCTGAGGCACATGAGCTTACACACACACACACACACACACACCATCACCCCACACAATATGCTGCAAGCACCACAGCACACACCACACAGCCACACACCCATACATGTTACACGCACAAATCATACTCATGTCACGTCACTCAGACACACACACACACATTCATGCGCGCACCAAACACATACAACTCAGCACAACACACACCCACATACACCACAACTAGCGCCACACCCCACACACGCACACACACACAACAGCATGCTCCACACAAAACACACCATTTAAATGTAAGTATGAATTAAAACGCATTTCCACACCAATGTACAAACACAACAGGAACATTCACATATACATGCCTTTCCACACTCATATCACACACACGCACACACACACCACCCACACACACGTTCAACACATGTGCACATACTCATATCTCATTCAGTTTCACACACACACCACACACACACCACATCCAACACCAGAGGTTGTCAGTATACATCCTTTTTGGTAAGTGAACATGTTTTCTTTATTGTGTTGGCTCTGTGGCCAGTCCTTTTGATATGCATCTGTTTTTGCAAGCACATGTATGGGCATTGCATGTACACCACACTGTTTGTGTAAGTGTGTATGTATGTGTGGTTGTGTGTGGTGTGTGTGGTGTGTGTGTGTATGATGTGTGGGTGTGTGTTGATGTGTGTGTGTGTGTGGTGTGTTGTGTGTGTGCGATGTTTTGTGTGTGGCGTGGGTGTGTGTGTGTGTGTGTGTGTGTTGTGCGTGTGTGGTTATGTGCGTGTGGGAGGTGTGTGTGTGTGTGTGTGTGGTGTGTGTGCGCATGTGTGTGTGGTGTGGTGTGTGTGTGTGTGTGGGTGTGTGTGCTTATGTGAGCGGTGGTGGTGATGTGTGTGATAGTGTTGTGGGGTGTTGTGTGTGTGTGGTGGGTGGGGTGCTGTGTGTGTGGTGCGAGTGTGTGTGCGGTGGTGTTGCATGAGGGATGGGGGGTAGGTGGTTGGTGTGTGTGTAGTGTGGTGTGTGTGTGTGTGTGGGTGGGTGTGTGGGTGTTGGCGTGCTGTGGTGTGTGTGTGTAGTGTGCTGTGCGATCTGTGTGTGTGTGATGTGTGGGTGTGTGTGTGTGTGTGTGGGTGTATGTGTGGGGTATGTGTATGTGTGGGTTGTGTGTTGTGTGTGTGTTGACATATGTGTTGTGTGGGGTGTAGTGTTTGTCTTGTCTTCATGTGTTTGGTATTTGTAGTGTGTATGCTTTACATCACACATTGACCACACACATGTAATGAATCCTTCTCTTTGTTTGTGTGATACCGTGGCGTGTGTTTGTGGTTGTTGCGTGTGTGTGTGTGTGGTGTTGTGTGGTGTGTGTGTGTGATGACAGTGGTGTGTATGTGTGGCGGTCACTACTGCATGCACGTGTGCATGCTTGTGTGTGGGGTTTGTGAGTGGGTGTGTGTGTGGTGTGTGGTGTCGTGATGTGTGTGGTGTGTTTGTTTGTTGTGTGTGTGTGTGTGGTGTGTTGTGTGTGGTTTGGTGTGTGTGTTGTGCATTGTTCCGCGTGTGTGTGTGTGGTGTGTGTACGTGTTTGGTGCTGTGTGTGTGGTTGTGTGTGTGTGCGTGTACTATTCATGTTGCACCAAAGGGTAATGAATCCCTTGAACACAGGTCTTGGTCTTCATAATTTTAGGTTAATATTTACTACCTCCTTCTCACCTCCTTCCCTGCATGAGTCTCCATGCTCTGCTCTCTCTCTAATTAATTCATATTCGGACAGGAGACTTGGTTCCATCATGAAATATTGTTACTCTGTAGGCTCCTTTAATTCAGGTTCCATATCACCCAAAGAAGAAAAAATTAACATGCATGCTAGGTTTTGTAGAGAAGTCGATTAAGACTATGGGAGTGTCTTAGGCTGGCCAAACCAATGGGTTCCGGTTCGTGACAGGAACATTTCTGGAGGTGGGAACCTACCCAGAGATGAATGAGCTTTGGGCTCACATGTAAAAGACGGAAAGTGCACAGTCAAGGGTAATTAGCTAGGAGCTCATACAGTGATGCTCAAATTCGACCGCACATGTAGGTATCTATACTCTCATAAGGTTAGGGTCGAGCAGGGAATGCACTATGAAAGAAGGGAATGTGCCTACAAACCACGTCATCGCCTAGGAGGAATAGAATTTCATTAGAACCTTTGTTTTCTTTTTTTTGTCGACCCATTTCTTGGCCCCTTCCAAAGCTGTCCAAGTCTCTCTCACTTCATCACAATCCTGCTTTCCATGTGCTGCCAAACTCTTAACCATTGACAGACTGCCAAACTCAAACTCTTACCATACCAATTACCTGCCAAACTCTTACCATACCATACTGGGACAGACTGATTAGGCTATTCAGCTTTGGGCTCTCGTCTTTTCACAAAAAATGGTAAATTCCTACAACATGAAACTTTCTTGGCATGGGTGATCTGATAGTGCAGGCAATCTGGAAGTCTACCTAATCTAGTATCTTACAGTCTGCCCCCCAGTTGCTATCCAGACTGGCCTTAAACTGTCGAGCGTTTGTGCACTAACCACTTTTTCTGGGAGCGGCGTTGCCAGGGATTCACCACTCTTTCTCTTGCTAGCCCTGTCAAATCCTGTAGATCATCAGTCCCACACAGACTATCATAGCATCATTGTTCAATCATCCTCATTCTCACCGATCACCATCAACCAAATCTCTCCTCTTCTCTCTCTCTTTGTATTAATTTTATTTGATTGTTATTTTTTTTTTTTTTGCCCTTCCTTTTTTCCTGTGGTATTTTTCAGTTTCAATTCACTCTCAGGTCTATGTCCATGACGAGTTTGTCCAATTTTGTCAGCATTGGCAAGATCATGTGATTTGTTGCTGGACAGATGTAATGACACCTGAACAATGGCCTACAACTCAAGTAATCGCTGTAGTCTGCATTGGGGTGGTTGGGTGGTGTTTGTGCATGGTGGATATTAGAATCACGTGATCACTAAAGGACCCGGACGTTGACTTGGCAGCAGTGCAAGTATCTCCCGTCAGTGATGGCCTCACGGCACGTGTTAGCAAATAGACTGTGACATTGGGGAGAGTGCAGAAGAATAACGAGAGAGCACCAAAAGGGAAAAAAGAAAAGAAGGACAGATTGTACTGGTATGTCAAGCTGTTACCAATTGTTCGTTTCACGGAGAGAATGTCTGACATGCTAACACTGTTGTTGATGTGCAGTATTGATCAGAGTGTGATCCAAGCCATTGATAGCTCAAGGCTCACTCTACCAGGATTCTCAATCAATTACTGAGCGAATATTTGAATAAGGAATAAAATCCCAATCTCAGGGGAAAAGACATCCAATTCTCGTTATTTTATCTTTGTTAATTCAATCTTAAATTGATTCGCGTTCACAAGTTATTTTGGTGATCATTTAATAGCAACTGAACACTGAAATAGGAATTTGAGTTTGCTCTTGAAGTAGTGCCTAGTTCAGGACTTCTGATCTGTACTGGCGGATTTACATGAGAGATAATCGGTGCAATATGTTACTGGCACCGAAAAAAAAAAAAAACAAAGAAGCAAAATTGATTATTATGTTTAATGGATCATATAGATGCATTATTCTTAGATTCTAACAACCTCTAGATGCTAAGTCTGTGCCATTAGCAAGCGCAACATCTGCCAGGTTTACTAGCAAGCAAAACATCAACTATTAGGGCCTTCATAGTATTCTTGGCGTAGAGAATGGTACCAAAAGGGGACATGTCTATGGCATTTGATGCTTGATGAAGCATTTGATCTTGTGAATATGCAGTGCCAGGTATATCCTGAGACAAAATTAATTACACCTCCATCACTTCAGCCATATTTGCAGTATCAATAAAACCAGAGTTAGATACGTGATGGATTCAATTAATGCTAAATGGATTGATGAATATAATGAAACACAAACTAATAAGATTAAAAGAAGACACAAACTATATAAATACATGACTGCTGAAAATGAGAAAAAATAATAAGCTGAATAAAGGAAGCTTCTCGTCAAATTTTAAAAATCATCAGTGTCAAACAAATACCACAACCATCCTTGCAACAAGGCAAAAGTCTATCATGTCATGAAACACCATGCCATATGTTAGTGGCAGCATACCACGGTGTGTGTGTGTGTGCGCTGTGTGGTCGTGTTTTGATCAATATAGTAAGCGCGACAGAGAGCTACGGGAGTGGGGGTGGAGCTGGGGAGAAGAAATAATCAGAGAAGGGGGGGGAAAGGAGGGTTACGGTTTTGTTTGGCTCATGTTTATTTTTGAACATTCTGCTGCAATGAACAGTTAAAGACTGCAACGTTTATATGTTGATATGTAAAAAGAACTTATTGGTATACTGGTTCTTCTGATTTTCTCATTGGGTTGCATGGATGGATGACCACTAACAGGCAGGTTAATTACATCGACCCAGTGTCTTAAGTGTGTGGTGTGTTGTGGGTGGTTATGTAAAAGGTCTTGTATCCTATTGTGTTATAATAAAAAGTCCACATGCTTGCCATGGTTGCGGTTGTAAAACAGCAGGGGGTGATCTGCACCATCTCGGTGACAATTCCTTTCTCTACCCTACCCAGCCAATAATGGGTACCGCTCAGGTGGGGAGGGTTAAGAGGTTTTGAGGGATGGGGTAACTCTCCAGTCATACTTGGCCCCAAGACACAATTCACCACTCCTATGGCCATTTATTTAGCAGGATTTTTAAACTTATATATCCTGGTCAGAGGCCGTTTGATCTATGGCAAGATTCCTCTGCAAGATTGAAATAATATGAAATGTGAACTTGGTCTAATATTATGTGCTGTTATATTACATGAAAATTGTAAAAAAATAAATACAAAAAAAAACAACAGAAAAGTAAATAAAGAAATAAGGGGGGGGGGGGGGGAGAGTGATGAAAAGAAAGATGGAACATAGATTTATTATATATCATATATATATATCATATATATACGATTAAAGCAACACCACCACAGAAACAAGTCTGGGGACCCAAAACACGATGGTCAGTAAAGTGAGGCGAATGAATTTTGTGTCGCTCTTGCTTGACAGAAGAGAAATATAGTCATACTAATAATAAAGGAAAACCGATTTACTTACATAAAAAAACACACATTGAACATATACTGAACTGAAACAAAATGTCTTTCATCCAGCTGAGGTTCGAGAAAATAATTTACACTGTAAGGGTTATGGAGTGTAGTTTTGTACTGTCTTCAAGTCCACACACAGCAGTGGTTGCTTTTCTTTCTTTTTTTTTTTTTTAAAACAAGGCCTTAGAGTCATTTAGAGTGCAATCCTTTATAAATTGAAAGGCGATGTATCGGCCATCTTTCCTAACTATGAACTGCTAACCCAAAAATTCAAGGCTCAAGCAGTATGAATTTCAAATATGGGCTGCAAATCATGAAAACAATATAAATGATTTACTTGGGGCTAGAGAGAAAAGGGAAAGTTTTGGAAAGCCAACATGATTAAGGCTTAAAAAATAGATTCCTTGTGTTTCCATTCTCTTCTCGGGTTCGTCACCCAAGAAACTTCCCTATCAAGATGCACTTTAAACCATTGTGGGACAAACCTACAGTAGCCTCGCTTTTAAGTAGGTCTTACCAGCTCCTGCCTGGATGAGTTTGTGTTCTTTAAAGGATGCTGGGTTTTTATTTGTGTCGTTTAAACCCCGCGAAGGGATGAAAACACATTAAGGACAGCTGTTGCAAATCTTTTTTCCATTGTGGTCAGAGCACAGCGCAGAAAGGTGAAGACAGTTCACTGGTCAGTCAGATGGGGTCAACAGTAGCAGATGAGTTGGGCCATTCATCTGAATGACGTTTCGGTGGCTTGTGCTTTGATTTGGATGAATTACACTTTTCTGTGTCATTCTTCGACTCTTGCCTCATTTCTCACCTGTACGTCTGGGGAAGGATGATTTCTTCCATTCGGCTTTCAAGTATTGTTAGCAGCCCCCTTAACATCAACATAACAAACCAGCAAAATCTCAGGCAGATGGGAACTCCACCGAAGGATACAATCACTAGATGGACGTCCGCAAGGAACAGCAAGTCACCATTTGTCGGTTCAGTGAGGGTCCATCTGAATTTGGTATGTTCATTGCTTGCTATACATTGAGTGGTACTATGGAGAATTGTAGCCTGGAGTAACCTGCCTCAACACCATGATAATATGTGGAGTATCTTCTATGTAATTAAGTTTGGATAAGGCAATGGCTGAAGTACCACTAAACATAGATGACTAGCTTGAGAATGTCTTCTTTGGTTGAGTTGCCCATATGGTCATTTAATACTATGCAGTGGCTGTAGACGTGCTGGGTACTGTAAATTGTATATCTCAATGATGACAGATCAGTCTTGGATAAATTGGGGGAGTAAATCGTTATGGCATGCCTTAGGAGTATGAGGGGAGGTAGGAGGGGGTGGGGGGGTGGGGGATGAGTATATCTTTATAACAAATCTTTTTGCAGGTTGAAAACCAAAAGAAAAAAAGATCACAACGACTTCATCCCAAATTTTGAACAGTAAAGTAATGATGTGGGATTTCAAAGGGGAATTGGAACGTTTTCCACTCCCTTCCCCAAAAAACTTTTGTGCATACATATGTACTGCTATGGGGATGAAAAACGGATCCAGTGGTTTTATTTAGTGGCTGTGGGAAAAGTCTGGTATTTTTCTTTTGAAATGGATGTGATTGGACCAAAAAAGAGAGTTACCTTATCAGTGATGATTGCTTGCGTGAAAAGTAAAAACTGCCTTGTATGAATTCAGAGCTAATAAAAACCAAGTCTGACCCATGCTGTCAAAATTCAGCATTTGTAAGTAATGGCCAAATGAGGTCAAACGTGTCGCATTTTAGATTAAGAAATTGTCATGAAATACCAGTCCACTCTGACAAGGTCATAAATACGGAGGGGTGAAAAAAAAAGTCACACACACACACACTCACACACACAACACACATACACACACCACACACCACGCGTGCAACATCCCCGGATCGAAACATGAGCAGGAATCCACAAAATCAGACTGATGTGGGTGATTATCTAAAAAACATTTATTCATTTCGAACCGCATGGCCATTCAGGACAAATGGTTAAGAAAGAAATGAATTGAAAGAAAACACAAATACCAAACAAAACAAACAAAAACAAAAAAAACAGCAAGTTCTACCAAATGTTAACAAATGGTACCGAAGGAATAAAACTAATTCCAAATTTGTCCCCACAGTATTTTTTTTAAAAAAAAAAAAAAGAAAAACAAGTAATGGGGAAGGTAACAAATGCTCATTGAACATAGATGAATCCCCCACACCACAAGCTAGTATATCAAAATAAGAAAACAAACAAAACAAACGAACAAAAACAAGAGAAACCAAAATGCACAAATACAGGCACAAGACAAGGTCTACACACAAATCAATGTGCATAACTACCGTATCTACCTTTCTTTTTTAACTTACTTTTGTCAAATTCTCTGGCTCTGTAAAAATCCGTTGCAAGGAGACCTATGGTTTCCTACCCCACCCTCTCCTTTTGCATCCCCAATGTTGTTTCATACCATCAAAGAAAGGAACATTGACTATTTCCTGCTAAACATTCTGACAATATTCAAGTTATCGAAACTCTCAAACACAAATTGACATATTCCAACCCACTCACCATAGCTAAGGGTGGTAGTGTGAATTTATACAGTTATATTCCAAAAATATGCCTAACGTATATCCTATATCTACTCTTACCAAAATATGCCCAACCCTCCACATATCCTTTCTTATGTTTCTGCAACAAGCAAGTGCCATGATACTCATGTATGGACACATGCATTACAGTAAAAAGATGATGGTAAACTGTCTCATCTTAAAAAAAGAAAATGAATTTCTCTACTTATGGGCCTTATTTTATGGCATTAGAGGTGGATAACAATGAAAGTCTTTATTTTTCACTCGTTTGTGTGACTTTTGTGACCAACAAAATTGTTACGAAAATAAGTTCAAGGTTAAAAAAAAGCCACCAGCCTGAAAATGTGTCTGTTCCTCTTTATTTCTTAAAGAATTTCTTTCAATCAACGTTTCTTTTCTTTCCTTTGAATTCATGCAAAATCTTGCTTGCGTTCTAAGAATGTCAGCTAAGACTTTTCAATACGATATCTGCGACATCATGGAAGGTAAAAAGCAATTTGCATGAAAAAAAGTATATCCCCCACACATCCATGTTATCTAAAAAAGCCAAATCCCACTGTCAATTAATTTTTAAAATACTATATAATTATGTCAAGTGGTATCAGCCCATGAAGAAGTTTGATTATAACAAAATTCAATGCGGATAACAGTGACACTTTATAAACAACAATGAGGTGAAAAAAAAAAAAATACCAAGTTCAGTAGTCCGGCAATCAAGAATTACGCAAGGCACACAAAACACGCAACAAACCAACAACCAAACACACACTCCGGCATGTGCCGAAGAGCATGGACCTGACATTTTCAACAGTCGCATCTGTCTTAAAAGACTACAAAAATATTTCCGTAAAAAAAAAAACAAACATCATGAGTCCTCAATCATTATTTTTTCATTTTTCTCCCTCTCTCGAGTGTTGGGTAAGCATTCAAGAACAAAACTGAAATTGACTTAAAAAAAAGAAAAAAAAAAAAAAAAAAAAGAAACAAAACAACAGCTTGACATTACAGCCAACATCCTACAAAGATATGGGCAATTGCACTGCCCACCACTGAGAAAGAGACCTCTTCATTCTGAACACAGAACCCGTAAACGCTCAAATAGAATGTTCGAAGGTGAAAGCAGAGACAAATTGGCGAAATATTGATTAAACTGATGGGACCCTTGACAAACAAAGCAATGACACACGACCAATCTAATAAAAAAAAGTGGGATACTTTCCTAAATCATCAACCAGCTAGTGCAGATCTCAAATTGGGCCAGTGTATATGAATCTCAACACTCATTTTGTTTTTGCGTTGTATCTTCGTTTTATTCCAAGAGTCATTATCAGAACTGAAACTGCGATAATCACCACATATCTATGTCAACATAGTGGTTATCAAAACCTTATCAAATACCTTTTTTAAATGCCAGTATAACTGTCTTTCCTGTTCCTAATTTGATTGAGCCAAGATACCAGCATCAGTCTCAAATTCATGTTTGCTTACAGCACAGTGACGCGCCAAGAACCCTAAGGACACAAAAGATTTGACGGAGCCTTTCGTTCCTCTAGAACGGAAGTATGCCAGCAGGTGGACCAGCAGACCGTCGTGGATGACTGGAGGTGACTGAGCCATAACCACAGAGACTTCTGTATGAGAGTGAAACTCCAAAAGCTAAAAAGTGACATAAAATGCACAACAGTAACATGCCTGTAAGGTAAACAACTAGAGATAAGATACACACACGTTGAAAATGCTCACCAAGTCTTGGACAATCTCACTAACACATGCAGCCCCAAACGTATGAAAGCCGTTTAAAAAGATTCGGTCCACATAAACATGCAGCTGCCATCATGTGACCAAATCGTAATATTTCCAGAAGAAGATATTAATGATGTATGTTGACCCCAAACACATGGAGACCGTACAGGTTCTGGATAACTCTAGTTATGAATAGGAATATTCATCCAAAGGTCAAAAATTGCGGGGAAAGGATGCTCCCTATCTGGAACACTTTCAAGTTAGTGTCAAGCTGAATAAAAATTTTTCTGGCCAAATAAAAAACCCCATAATTTTGTGGTAATGCCATTCAAATTTAAGTTTTGAATAGGAAAAAAAATCTAAATCATTACACATGTACCTGAATGTGTACGGATCACCATATTAAAAAAAAAACAAATAAACAGAAGGCATGAAATATCACAAAACTCGAATTGGAATCGAGGTAATGGAATGCAAGCAACAACGTATGAAACCAAATAAATTCTTCCCTTACCCCATTTTGTTTCTTTTCATCCTCAACGCGGGGTGTGGTGAGAGAGAAGATTATGGTTCTCAGTTGTTGCTAATGTCATTACTCGATTCATCAAGTTTTGTGATTATTTCATGCTTCTTTTTTTGTTTTTTTAAGATATGCTAATCATTACACAGGCAGTACAGTGTAGATTGTTAGATTTTTACTATTCAAAACATTAAAAAATTGAATGCATTTAAAACAAATTGTTATTGGTTTTTATTTTGCCAGTAATAAATTTTATTCAGTGGACACGAACATTGATATTGTTCAGATCGGGACAGCCTTCCCCCATTTTAGTTGGAGTGAAATATTCATAATGCATAACCGTGATCCAGAAGGACATTTAAGGTATCCAAGTGTTTGGCAACAGACCATCATAGTCATTCTTCCTGGGAAAATAATATAGAATTTGAGTCACATGAATTGGATGAGGCTGCTTATGCTGGGAGAAAATATGTTAACGCATTGCATAGCGATTTGCTTGCAGGGTTGTTGTGGGAGATTTGCCAAGACTTGTGGCATATGTAACGTGTGTAGTCTTAGCTCTAAGTTGTTGCGTACATGGCGATGTTAATGTTGTGCAGTTATCAGTTTGTATTTTGGAGTTTCAACTCATAAAGAAGGTTGTGGTTATGGCATCATGTCCACATTCCAGTCTCCAGAAGGTATGCTGGTCCACCTGCTGGCATTACTGGCCGTTCTAGGGACCAGTAAGGCTCACTTCAAATCTTGTAGATCACTTAGGGTTCTTGGCGGTCAGCATGGGCTGTAAGCAACATGAATTGTAGATTATGTGGTATCTTGGGCTCTCAAATGTAGGAAAAGGAAAAGGACAGTTACAGTTATACTGGCATTTAAAAAAGTGTTTTGTAAGTTTTGGATACCACTTGTAAATGGATAGATATGTGGTTATTATAGCAGTTTCAGTTCACTGAAATGACTCTTGGAATAAAAAAAAAACAAAAGAAATGAAGGTGTTGAAGGATTCATATACACTGGCCAAGTGGTCTGACTGTGGGTGATGATTTGGAAAGTTCCAGCTGGTTTTATGTAGATTGTCGATGTGTCATTGCTTTGTTTGGTGAAGGGTCATCAGATTTATCATATCATTTGCAATTGTCTCTGCTTTCACTTCGATTCTATTTGCTTACTGGGTTTCGTGTTCAGAAATGAAGAGGGCTCTTCTCAGTGGTGGGCAGTGCATTGCCCATTCTTTGTAGTGTGATGCTTGTAATGCAAGCTGTTGCTGTTGTTTTTTCTTTTTTTTTTTTTTTTTTTTTAAGCATTTCAGTTTTGTTCTTGTAAGCTTACCCAACAGCTCGAGAGAGGGAGAAAAAGAAAAATGAAAAATAATTATTGAGACTCAGGATTTTTTTTTTTTTTAAGAAATATTTTTGAGTTTAAGAACAGATGTTGAAAAGTCAGGTCCATTCATTCTGGTGCCGGTGTGTGTGTGTTGGTTTTGTTTGCTGATTTTTTGCCTTGGTAATTCTTGATTGCCGGAACTACTGAACAGTTGGTATTTTTCACTCATTGTTGTTTATAAAGTGTCACTGTTATCGCATTGAATTTTGTTATAATCAAACTTCATGGGACTGATACCACTGACATAATGATAATAGTATTTAATTAATTGACAGTGGGATTGGCTTTTTAGATAAACATGGATGTGGGGATTATACTTTTTTTCAGCAATGCTTTTCAGGATGTCGCAGATATCGTATTGAAAGTCTTAGCTGACATTCTTAGAACGCAAGCAAGATTTGCATGATTCAAAAGAAAAGAAAAAGAAACGTTGATTGAAAGAAATTCTGTAAGAAATAAAAGGGAACAGACATTTTCAGGCTGTGTGACTTTTTTTTAACCTGAAACTTATTTTCGTAAAAATTTTGTTGGTTAAAAAAAGTCACACAAACGAGTGAAAATAAAGACTTCTTTCATTTATCCACCTCTAATGCCATAAAATAAGGCCCATAAGTAAGAGAAATTCATTTTCTTTTTTTAATATGAAGACAGTTTACATCAGTCTTTTTACTGTAATGATGTGTCCATACATGAGTATCTGCACTTGCTTGTGCAGAAAGACATAAGAAAGGATATGTATTGGGCATATTTTGGAAGAGTAAGATAGGATAGACGTTAGGCATATTTTGGAATAGAACTGTTAAATTAACCTACCAGCCATTAGCTATGGTGAGTGGTTGGAATATGTCAAATTGTTGAGAGGTTCAGATAACTTGAATATTGTCAGAATGTTTAGCAGGAAATAGTAATTTTCTTTGATGGGATGAAAACAACATTGGGGATGCAAAAGGAAGAGGGTGGGGTAGGAAACCATGTGCCTTGCAACGGATTTTACAGAGCCAGGAATTTGACAAAATATTTAAAAAAGAAAGGCAGATACTGTAGTATGCACATGAATTTGTGTGAGAATTGTCTGTGCTGTATTTGTGCATTTGGTTTCTTGTTTTTGTTCGTTTGTTTGTTTGTTTTCTTTTTTGTATATACTTGTGGTTGGGGGATTCATCTATTTTAAATGATCATTTGTTACTCCCCATGACTTGTTTTTCTTTTTTTTTTTTAAAAAAAAACTGGGGACAAAATTTGGAAATAGTTTTATTCCTTAGGGACCATTTTTGTTACATTTGTAGAACTGTGCTGTTTTTTTTTTGTTTGTTTGTTGTTTGTGTTTTTTTTCAATTCATTTCTTTCTTTAACATTTGTCCTGAATGGCATGCTGTTAGAAATGAATAAATGTTTTAGATAATCACCCACATCAGTCTGATTTTGTGGATTCTGCTCTGTTTACTATCAGATGTATGCACGGCAGGTGTGTGTGTGTGTTGTGTAGTGTGTGTGTGTGTGTGTGTGTGTGTGTGTACTTTTTTTCTCCTCCTTATTTTATGACCTTGTAGAGTGGACTGTATTTCATGACAAAATTTCTTAATTAAAATGGACATTTTGACATCATTTGTCCAATTAATTACAAATGCTAGAACTTTTGACAGCATGGGTCAGAATTGGTTTTATTAGCTCTGAATTCATACAAAAGGCAGTTTTTAACTTTCACAACAAAGCAAATCATCATGATAGTACTCATTTGTCCAATCACATCATTTCAAAAGAAAAATACCAGACTTTACTCACACAGACACTAAATAAAACAATGGATCCAGTTTTCATCACCACATGCAGTATCATATGTATGCAAAGAAAGTGTTTTGGGTGGAAGGGGAGTGGAAACAGTTCCAATTCCCCTTTGAAATCCACATCATTACTTTACTGTTCAAAAATTTGGATTGAAGTCAGGTGTGTGATCTTTTTTTCTTTTGGTTTCAACCTGCAAAAAGGATATTTGTTAAAGTAGATCTCACCCCCCCCCCCCCACCCCCCTCCTCCTCCCCTCATCTTCCATAATGCATCCATAACATTTACCCAATTTATCCAGCTGATTTCATCATTGAGATATACAAGTTACAGTCCCAGCACAGTCTACAGGACACTGCATAGTTAAATGACCATTGGGCAACTCACCAAAGAAGACCTTGCTCAGCTGTCAGCTATGTTAGTGGTATTCATCAGTGCCGGTTCAACTTAATACATAGAAGATACTGCCACATAGATCCATGTGTTGAGCAGGATACTCCATGCTACAAATTCTGCCATAGTAACCAGCTCAATGGATAGCAGCATGAACATACCAATTCAGAATGGACCGCACTGAAACCACAAAAGACTTGGGTTACCTTGCGGACTGATCCATTAGTGAGTAGATCCTTGGTGGAGTTCCATCGGCCTGGATTTTGCTGTTTATGTGGATGTTAAGGGGGATCGGAACAATACTTGAAAGCCAGCATGGAAGATCAATCCTTCTCCCAGACAGTACAGGTGAAGAAGAAATGAAGGCAAGAGTCTGAAAGCACAGAAAAGTGTAGATGCATACAAAATCAAAAGCACAAGCCAACAGAAAGTAAGTTCAGGATGAATGGCCACGCATCTGCTACTTGTTGAACACATCTGACTGAAGCAGGGAAACTGTCTTCACCTTTCGAGCTGTGCTCTGGAACCCAATGAGGAAAAAAAGATGGTGCACAGGGCTGTCCTTAAATGTGTTTTCAGCCCTTCGCTGGGTTATAAACTACACAAATAAAAACCATCAGACTTTAAAGAACAGAACTTCATCCAGGCAGAGCTGGTGAAGAAGACTAATTAAAAATTGCGAGGACTGGAGGTTTGTCCAGCAATGGTTTAAAGTGCATCTTGAGAGGGAGGTTTTCTTGTGGTGACAGAACAGAGAAGAGAAAAGGAAGAAACAAAAGGAATATATTTTTAAGCCTTATCAGTTGCTTACAAACTTTCCTTTTCTCTCTGCCCAAAGTAAATCAAATGTATTTGTTTCAATGATGTGCAGCACCATATTTGAATCTCAATAACTGCTTGACCTTATTTTTTAGCAGTCATGTGAGGGAAAGAAGGGACATACAATGCTTTCAGATGTATAAGGAGTGACAACTCTAAATGAAGCTAAGCCTTGGTTTAAAAAAAAAAAAGAAAAGAAAAGAAAAACCACTAGCTGTGTGTGACTTGAAGGCAAGTACACAACTACAGCCATAACACTTACAGTTAAATTATTTTTCAGACTCAGCTGGATGAAGAACATTTGTTTCAGTTATTATGTCAATGTGTGTTTTATGTAAGTAAATAGTTTTGCATTTAATTATTAGGTATGCTTTATTTCTCTCTGTCAAGCAGAAGAGACGGATCACAAAATCAGTTGCATCAATTTACTGACCATTGTTGTGTCACCCAGACTTGTTCTGTGGTGGTGTTGCTTTATATATATATATATATATATATATATATATATATATATATATATATAATTATTTTCCATCTTTTCTTTTATACTCTCCCCCCCCCCCCCCCTTTTTTTTATTTATTTATTTATTTTTTTTTTTGTATTTATTTTTTTACAATTCATGATAATAGTAAACAGACATAATAATTAGACCAAGTGTCAATTTCTATTTATTTCAATCTTGCAAGGAATCCTTGAATAGGATCAAAGGCATCTGACCAGGATATAATAAAGGTAAAATCCTGCTAAGATTAAAATGGCCATAGGAGTGGTGAATTGTGTCTGGGGGCCAAGTATGATGGAGAGTAGACTCCATCCCTCTCAACCATCTTAACCCTCCCCAACCTGAATCAGGTACCCATTTATTGCTGGGTAGGTAGAAAGGAATGTCACAGTGTGAAGATCCACCCCCATGGCTGGTTTAAAACTCTCAACCATAGGCAAAGAGAGGGGACTTTAGTTAAACAGCAATAAGAACAAGACCTTTACAACACACACACACACACACACACACTTATAGACATGGTCGTATGTATTAAACCTGCCTGTGTTCATCCATCCATGCAACCATGAAGAAAAAATCAGAATGAAAAGTAATAACCATATTTCTGCTTTACATATCAAACATAGAAACGTTGCATCTTTAACTGGCATTGCAGCAGAATGTTCAAAAAAAAACAATGAGCAAACCAAAACTCGTAAAACTCATTCTTCATCTGATATTTCTTCTCCCCGACTCCACCCCCACTCCGTAGCTCTCTGTCTCTTACTATATTGATCACACACACACACACACACACACACACACACACACACGTGTAATGCTGACACTAACATAAATGCATGGTTTGCATGAAAATAGATAGATTTGCTTGTGCATGATGGATTGGTGGTATTTTGACACTGATGATTATTAAATATTGACTGAAGCTTCCTTTTATTCAGCTATTGAATTATTTCTTCATTTTTCAGGCATTCATGTATTTATATATTTTGTCATTCTTTTATCTTTTTAGTTGTGTGTTCATTTATTCATCAATACATTTATGCATTATTAATCAATCACATTATCTACTCTTGTTTATTTATAATTCAATATGGCTGAAGTGATGGAGGTGGTAATTAATGTTTGATATCATGATATTCCATGCACTGATTTCACAAGATCAATGCTTCATCAAGGCATCAAATGCCATAAGACATGTCTCATTTGTACCATTCTCTAAGCCAGAATACATGAAAATACCTATAGATGATGTTTTGCTGCTAGTATACCTGTCAGATGTATCCTTTGCTAATGGCAAAATACTAGCATCTGTAGGTTTTTAATCTAAGAATAATGCATCTATTGATCATAATCATAATAAATCAATTTTGCTCTTTGTTTTTGTTTTTTTTTTAGGTGCCAGTAACAATATTTCAACTGATTATCTCTCATGTAATCCTCAAGGTACAGATCAGAAGTCCTGACTAAAGGCACTCTTCAAAGAGCAAACTCAAATTCCTAGTTCAGTGTTCAATTGATATTAATGATCACAAAAAATAACGTGTGAACAGAGAGTCATTTATGAATTGAATTAACAAAGGTAAAATAATCGAGAATTGGATGTCTTTTCCCCTGAGATTGTTATTTTATTCAGTTAATCAAAAGAAGTCGCCGAAGCTAATTGATGAAGAATCACTGGTAGAGTGAGCCTTGAGCTTCAAATGGCTTGGATCACACATCTGATCAATAACTGCACATCAAAAACAGTTTAGCAGGTCAACATTATCCAGCGTGAAAGCGAATCAATTGGTAACAGCTGTGACATACACAGGTAAAAGCTGTCTTTTTTTTTTTTCATTTGTGCTCTCTCGTTATTCTTCTGCACTCTCCACAATGTCACAGTCTATTGCTATCAAGTTGCCGTGAGGCCATCCCTGACGGGAGATACTGCACTGCTGCCAAGTCACTCCGGTGGTCTTTAGTGATCACGTGTTCTAATCCACCATGCACAAAACACCACCCACCAGGCCCCATGCAGACTACAGCGATTACTTGAGTTGTAGAGCCATTGTCAGGTGTCATTACATCTGTCCAGCAACAATTCACATGATCTTGCCAATGCTGACAAACTTGGACAAACTCGTCATGGACA
>JADBJO010018114.1:10000-12500 GCA_016801955.1 Conus betulinus | reverse complement strand
GTGTCGATCCATCCCTAGACCCCTGGTGTTAAACTGCTGCGCTCACGCACTCCTCCACCCCTCCCCTACCCCCGCCTCCCCCTCCCGCCCCCTCCCCCTTCCCCTCTACCCTCCTCAAACAAACGGTTGGGTACGATGACAGGACAAATCAACCTGTTACAAAAAAGGTTTATTTTTAGTATCGTATTAACCTTAATCGTCTCCCTTTGCAGTGGAGAGCAGAGCAGTGCAGGTTGACGGCTCTTCTGCGTGTGTTCTCTGGCCCCGGTCCCTGACTTAGGCGGCAGTGTGTTGCTGGTGGTCCAAGCCCCGAGTTGCCATAGGGCTAAGTGGTCGGCATGAATTGGACACATGCACCAGACCTTGTGGGGGTGGGGAATCTATCTCCATCTTACCTACTTACTCCCCGTTTGTTGTTTCCCCCCTCCCCCCACCCTGGGGTGGAGGTTTTCGGTGTTTGAGAGAGATTCCCCAAACCCCACAAGGTCTGGGGCAGGTGTCCAGTTCATGCCGACCACTTAGCCCTATGGCAACTCGGGGGCTTGGACGCAGAGAGCCGTCAACCTGCACTGCTCTTGCTCTCCACTGCAAAGGGAGACGATTAAGGTTAAGAACGATACTAAAAATAAAACTTTTTTGTTAAACCAGTGATTTGTCTGTTCATAGCCCATACCCAACAGTGGTGTGAGGAGGGTAGAGGGGAAGGGGGGGAGGGGGCGGGAGGGGGAAGGAGGGGTAGGGAGGGGTGGAGGATGTGCGTGAGCGCGTGCGTGAGTGCGCGCGCGCTTAAAAAACAGTCAATTACAACAAAAACGCACTCCCCCTTGTTGGGTTAGATGGTGACTTAATACTTGTCTGTCCATATAGGAGTGTTCCACAGGACACTATATCAGCCTGCATACGCAGAAGAAGAAGAAGAAGAAGGGAATAGATCAGGACAACAGAACACACAGCAATTTCAACGCTATGGGTCTAGGGTGGATCAGACAACAGACACTCACAGCAGTACTCACAGCAGTTTAAAACCAGGGGTCTAGGGATGGATCAGACAACAGAACACAGCAATTCAACACCAGGGGTCTAGGGATGGATCAGACAACAGAACACAGCAATTCAACACCAGGGGTCTAGGGATGGATCAGACAGAATTCAGCACAACACAGGGGTCTAGGGATGGATCAGACAACAGAACACACAGCAATTCAACACCAGGGGTCTAGGGATGGATCAGACAACAGAACACAGCAATTCAACACCAGGGGTCTAGGGATGGATCAGACAACAGAACACAGCAATTCAACACCAGGGGTTCTAGGGATGGACAGAGTTGTTGACTGACTGACAGCTAGACTGACAGGAAAAGAGATAAGGCAGATTAGGGGATTCTGCAAGGCTGGATGGATAGTGACATGATCTTTGAGATTCAGTCTTGTGTTTAGCAGGCAAATGTTGATGATCCACTTATAATGTCAACAAGTATTAACCTAATACCCTCAGATGTCTTTTCCATTAGATATGCGATAAGCTGCTTTTCTGTGTCTTACTCTGGTGGAGTGGTTGTTCTTGGGGAAATTTATATTTTGTAATCATTTGAATACATAATTATCAACTATCTACAGGTCAAATATAAACATTGATCGTTTTTATTAATCAGCAGCCTCTTTCTGATCGATTTATATTTTTCTGAATTTTACGACACTATCATTGTAGAAGTCATCAAGCACAAATCCTGCAAGCTGTGTTCATGTTCACAGCCAGTATAACTTGGAAATGGAGTGGATTTGTCATTTCATCCAATTTCTTTTCAAATGGTTTGGTAAGTTTGTGAGCATGCCTTTTGTTTTAGATAAGTGAATAAGCAGACAACTGCCATAGGTGAACGCACTTTTAAAGCACCAGCAAATATGAATCATTGTTATATCCCAATTCATTATTAATGCATCATTACATGCAAACTCATTTTTGTGTTGAAAATATGTTACATTCAGCATTGGGATGGATGACTTAGGCTGGCACTCTGAGTTTGCAAGATGCAGTAAATTCTTGGAATCAATGAGTTTTGAAATGAAAAAACTTCATTTGTTATACCCCTGCTGTGCAAATGTTTCTTCCGATAAAATATCAAAGCAGAAAACACTGAGAATGCCACATCATTAGAATGGAACATACAATGTCATTAGAAATGGCTAGATTATCTTCAATATTTTGAAGGAAGAATTGTGTATAAGTTTCATGAATTATTTTCATATGAATATGTGGAACTGGTTAAGAACTGTGGTTCAAAAGAAATGAAAACAATTCCATCGGCATGCCTTTGGTGTAAGTGTTTATCAAATGGCGGTCAACCTGACCAAATGAGATCATGTATGCTGTTCCTAAAAGATGAGAATGAATTAGGAATGATACAAAAGCCACACAGAAATGCTTGAGAAAACCTACACTATGGTATAGTCCAACTGATTAAATGTGCTCATTAATTTGACAGATAATTAGCAAAGAA
>JADBJO010018114.1:0-5000 GCA_016801955.1 Conus betulinus | reverse complement strand
AATGTATTGATGAATAAATGAACACACAACTAAAAAGATAAAAGAATGACAAAATATATAAATACATGAATGCCTGAAAAATGAAGAAAATAATTCAATAGCTGAATAAAAGGAAGCTTCAGTCAAATATATTAATAATCATCAGTGTCAAAATACCACCAATCCATCATGCACAAGCAAATCTATCTATTTTCATGCAAACCATGCATTTATGTTAGTGTCAGCATTACACGTGTGTGTGTGTGTGTGTGTGTGTGTGTGTGTGTGTGTGTGTGTGTGATCAATATAGTAAGAGACAGAGAGCTACGGGAGTGGGGTGGAGTCGGGGAGAAGAAATATCAGATGAAGAATGAGTTTTACGAGTTTTGGTTTGCTCATTGTTTATTTGAACATTCTGCTGCAATGCCAGTTAAAGATGCAACGTTTCTATGTTTGATATGTAAAGCAGAAATATGGTTTATTACTTTTCATTCTGATTTTTTCTTCATGGTTGCATGGATGGATGAACACAGGCAGGTTAATACATACGACCATGTCTATAAGTGTGTGTGTGTGTGTGTGTGTGTTGTAAAGGTCTTGTTCTTATTGCTGTTTAACTAAAGTCCCCTCTCTTTGCCTATGGTTGAGAGTTTTAAACCAGCCATGGGGGTGGATCTTCACACACTGTGACATTCCTTTCTACCTACCTACCCAGCAATAAATGGGTACCTGATTCAGGTTGGGGAGGGTTAAGATGGTTGAGAGGGATGGAGTCTACTCTCCATCATACTTGGCCCCCAGACACAATTCAACCACTCCTATGGCCATTTTAATCTTAGCAGGATTTTAACCTTTATTATATCCTGGTCAGATGCCTTTGATCCTATTCAAGGATTCCTTGCAAGATTGAAATAAATAGAAATTGACACTTGGTCTAATTATTATGTCTGTTTACTATTATCATGAAATTGTAAAAAAATAAATACAAAAAAAAAAAAAATAAAATAAATAAAAAAAAAGGGGGGGGGGGGGGGGGGGGGGGGGGAGAGTATAAAAGAAAAGATGGAAAATAATTATATATATATATATATATATATATATATATTATATATATATATATATATAAAGCAACACCACCACAGAACAAGTCTGGGTGACACAACAATGGTCAGTAAATTGATGCAACTGATTTTGTGATCCGTCTCTTCTGCTTGACAGAGAGAAATAAAGCATACCTAATAATTAAATGCAAAACAACTATTTACTTACATAAAAACACACATTGACATAATAACTGAAACAAATGTCTTCATCCCAGCTGAGTCTGAAAATAATTTAACTGTAAGTGTTATGGCTGTAGTTGTGTACTTGCCTTCAAGTCACACACAGCTAGTGGTTTTCTTTTCTTTTCTTTTTTTTTTTTAAACCAAGGCTTAGCTTCATTTAGAGTTGTCACTCCTTATACATCTGAAAGCATTGTATGTCCCTTCTTTCCCCTCACATGACTGCTAAAAATAAGGTCAAGCAGTTATTGAGATTCAAATATGGTGCTGCACATCATTGAAACAAATACATTTGATTTACTTTGGGCAGAGAGAAAAAGGAAAGTTTGTAAGCAACTGATAAGGCTTAAAATATATTCCTTTTGTTTCTCTTCCTTTCTCTTCTCTGTTCTGTCACCACAAGAAACCTCCCTCTCAAGATGCACTTTAAACCATTGCTGGACAAACCTCCAGTCCTCGCAATTTTTAATTAGTCTTCTTCACCAGCTCTGCCTGGATGAAGTTCTGTTCTTTAAAGTCTGATGGTTTTTTATTTGTGTAGTTTATAACCCAGCGAAGGGCTGAAAACACATTTAAGGACAGCCCTGTGCACCATCTTTTTTCTCATTGGGTTTCCAGAGCACAGCTCGAAAGGTGAAGACAGTTCACTGCTTCAGTCAGATGTGTTCAACAAGTAGCAGATGCGTGGCCATTCATCCTGAACTTACTTTCTGTTGGCTTGTGCTTTTGATTTTGTATGCATCTACACTTTTTCTGTGCTTTCAGACTCTTGCCTTCATTTCTTCACCTGTACTGTCTGGGAGAAGGATTGATCTTCCATGCTGGCTTTCAAGTATTGTTCCGATCCCCCTTAAATCCCTCTAACATCCCACATAAACAGCAAAATCCAGGCCGATGGAACTCCACCAAGGATCTACTCACTAATGGATCAGTCCGCAAGGTAACCCAAGTCTTTTGTGGTTCAGTGCGGTCCATTCTGAATTGGTATGTTCATGCTGCTATCCATTGAGCTGGTTACTATGGCAGAATTTGTAGCATGGAGTATCCTGCTCAACAACATGGATCTATGTGGCAGTATCTTCTATGTATTAAGTTGGAACCGGCACTGATGAATACCACTAACATAGCTGACAGCTGAGCAAGGTCTTCTTTGGGTGAGTTGCCCAATGGTCATTTAACCTATGCAGTGTCCTGTAGACTGTGCTGGGACTGTAACTTGTATATCTCAATGATGAAATCAGCTGGATAAATTGGGTAAATGTTATGGGATGCATTATGGAAGATGAGGGGAGAGGAGGAGGGGGTGGGGGGTGGGGGGGGGGGGTGAGATCTACTTTAACAATATCCTTTTTGCAGGTTGAAACCAAAAAGAAAAAAAAGATCACACACCTGACTTCAATCCAAATTTTTGAACAGTAAAAGTATGATGTGGATTTCAAAGGGGAATTGGAAACTGTTTCCACTCCCCTTCCACCCAAAACACTTTCTTTGCATACATATGATACTGCATGTGGTGATGAAAACTGGATCCATTGTTTTATTTAGTTGTCTGTGTGAGTAAAGTCTGGTATTTTCTTTTGAAATGATGTGATTGGACAAAATGAGTACTATCATGATGATTGCTTTGGTGAAAGTTAAAACTGCCTTTTGTATGAATTCAGAGCTAATAAACCAATTCTGACCCATGCTGTCAAAAGTTTCTAGCATTTGTAATTATTGGACAAAAATGATGTCAAAATGTCCATTTTAATTAAGAAATTTTGTCATGAAATACAGTCCACTCTACAAGTCATAAAATAAGGAGAAAAAAAAAGTAGTACACACACACACCACACACACACACACACACATACACACACACACACACACCTGCCGTGCATACATCTGATAGTAAACAGAGCAGAATCCACAAAATCAGACTGATGTGGGTGATTATCTAAAACATTTATTCATTTCTAACAGCATGCCATTCAGGACAAATGTTAAAGAAAGAAATGAATTGAAAAAAACACAAACAAACAAACAAACAAACAAAAAAAAAACAGCACAGTTCTACAAATGTAACAAATAGTCCCTAAGGAATAAAAACTATTTCCAAATTTTGTCCCCAGTATTTTTTTTTAAAAAAAAAAAAAGAAAAACAAGTCATGGGGAGTAACAAATGATCATTTAAAATAGATGAATCCCCCAACCACAAGTATATACAAAAAAGAAAACAAACAAAACAAACCAACAACAAAAACAAGAAACCAAAATGCACAAATACAGCACAGACAATTCTCCACACAAATTCATGTGCATACTACAGTATCTGCCTTTCTTTTTTAAAATAATTTTGTCAAATTCCTGGCTCTGTAAAATCCGTTGCAAGGCACATGGTTTCCTACCCCACCCTCTTCCTTTTGCATCCCCAATGTTGTTTCATCCCATCAAAAGAAAAATTACTATTTCCTGCTAAACATTCTGACAATATTCAAGTTATCTGAACCTCTCACAACAAATTTGACATATTCCAACCACTCACCATAGCTAATGGCTGGTAGGTTAATTTAACAGTTCTATTCCAAAATATGCCTAACGTCTATCCTATCTTACTCTTCCAAAATATGCCCAATACATATCCTTTCTTATGTCTTTCTGCACAAGCAAGTGCAGATACTCCATGTATGGACACATCATTACAGTAAAAAGACTGATGATGTAAACTGTCTTCATATTAAAAAAAGAAAATGAATTTCTCTTACTTATGGGCCTTATTTTATGGCATTAGAGGTGGATAAATAATGAAAGTCTTTATTTTCACTCGTTTGTGTGACTTTTTTAACCAACAAAATTTTTACGAAAATAAGTTTCAGGTTAAAAAAAAGTCACAGCCTGAAAATGTCTGTTCCCTTTTATTTCTTACAGAATTTCTTTCAATCAACGTTTCTTTTCTTTTCCTTTTTTTGAATCATGCAAAATCTTGCTTGCGTTCTAAGAATGTCAGCTAAGACTTTCAATACGATATCTGCGACATCCTGAAAAGCATTGCTGAAAAAAGTATATCCCCCCACATCCATGTTATCTAAAAAGCCAAATCCCACTGTCAATTAATTAAATACTATTATCATTATGTCAGTGGTATCAGTCCCATGAAGTTTGATTATAACAAAATTCAATGCGATAACAGTGACACTTTATAAACAACAATGAGGTGAAAAATACCAACTGTTCAGTAGTCCGGCAATCAAGATTTACCAAGGCAAAAAATCAGCAAACAAAACCAAACACAAACACACCGGGCACACCAGAATGAATGGACCTGACATTTTGCAAACATCTGTTCTTAAAACTCAAAAATATTTCTTAAAAAAAAAAAAAAAATCCTGAGTCTCAATAATTATTTTCATTTTTCTCCCTCTCTCGAGCTGTTGGGTAAGCATTACAAGAACAAAACTGAAATTGCTTAAAAAAAAAAAAAAAAAAAAAAGGAAAAAAACAACAGCTTGCATTACAAGCATCACCTACAAAGAATGGGCAATGCACTGCCCACCACTGAGAAGAGCCCTCTTCATTCTGAACACAGAACCCAGTAAGCCAAATAGAATCGAAGTGAAAGCAGAGACAATTGCAAATGATATGATAAATCTGATGACCCCTTCACCAAACAAAGCAATGACACATCGACAATCTACATAAAAACAAGCTGGGAACTTTCCAAATCATCACCCACAGTCAGACCAACTTGGGCCAGTGTAT
>JADBJO010018113.1:35000-36053 GCA_016801955.1 Conus betulinus | reverse complement strand
GGGGGGGGAGGTGGCAACAATCGCCTCCTATTTGTTGACACCACTAAATCTAGGACTGCTGGTTGGTCGGTGTTCGAGTCGAGTGGCCACAATAGCACAGGGATGGTGTTGTTGTTTTGTGCTGGATCTGTTGTCCTGGACGATGGGGTCCCAAGGATTTTGTGGAAATCTGTTTTTGTGAGTGGTAAGACTCTGACCTTGACCAGCCCTCATATGGTCCTCTGACGTTCAGGAAAGGAGTGAGGGATTATCCAGTATAAGTGAGACGAGCATACACGTATCCCTTTAATCTATGTCTCTACCTTAGATCTCCATTCAGGGAGTAGTAGAACACAGCCCGTGTGACCTAAACAAGTGGTGTGGGACAGTAAGAAAGCAAAAAAAACAATTTAAAAGACAATAACTCTTTAGACATAATCAAATACTAACAGCTGTGTCATTAGGCGCTGGTCTACACTTAGTCCAAACAACACATTTTAATTAGAGGGCATCCACTTCAAAGCACTGGATTATCAGTAGAACTTCCCTACAGCATCACCAAACGGATTTTACAACATAGTTGCATAAAGTTACCTTCTTGAAATATAAGGATAAATACAAATAATACACAACGGTCTCCAAAACATAGAAACTACATTCAAACTTTCCTTTTCCTCTGGGATGATCAGTGAATTAATGACAGAAGATCTCACGGTTAAACAAGAGAAAAAAAATCCCCTCTCTATTATGTAATGCTTAACAAATCTGAATACCAACAATGACGCTTTTCAATCCATGGGCCTACGGTAGACCTGTACAGTTTCGAGGCTAGGCCTCTCCTTTTAGGATGGGGAAAGAGAAAGCTAACCATTTTTCATTGTGTGTGTGTTTGATTGACAGGTTGTCAAAAAAATGAGAGCCAATGGAATCTATTATGGAAGGGGCGGTGTGTGTGTGTGTGTGGGGTTGGGGGGGGTCATCTGAAAGAAGGCTTGCGAACAAATGCAGTGTGACCATTATACCCTTTGGATCAGATATGACAGTCCTTCAGATGTTGATCAGTTTCAGTAGGAG
>JADBJO010018113.1:17500-30000 GCA_016801955.1 Conus betulinus | reverse complement strand
TAACTGGAAAAATGAATGATTTGTCCGCCGAACTTCATTAATAAGCAGTACAGTGGACCTCCAGAAAGTGTTTGTTTTCTTCGTCGTCAATAATGTGTCTATATGCAGGACAAGGAGATTCTGTGGATGGGTTTCACATTCAACAAACATCTTTTGTTCGTATCAATACCTAAATTTCTGAATCTAAATCTTGCGTAATTTATTCTGTGCCATTTTATCTGTTATAACATTGAGAAACTTTCGAGAATGAAACACATTTTTAAATGGAAAAAACAACGATAGTTTCTTACATTCCATAGTCTGAGTGCAATTCTCTTTAAACAACAAATAAGCCTGTCTTGAAATTTTCGTAATCAACTGTTGCCCATTTCTACTTCCTGGTCATCTCCACTATTCAAAATCCTATTTCTGAAAGGACTTTCTTTACGTATTTGTATATTTCAAAAAGGCCTTTGACCTCGGTAAAATCGGAATGCTCTGTGGAATGTACCCCGTAAAAGTGGTTTTATTAGTATATTGTACATGACTATTAGAGGTGTCTATAACTCAGTATTGCATGCGTGCGTGTGAAGAGTGAGTATTCAGATTATTTTGATTGTCCAACTGGAGTAAAACAATGATGCTTGTTGAGTCTACAGTTGTTTTATATTTTTTTTTATATAAACGAACTGGCGGTGGAATTGTCCCGCAAATGAAGACGTGGTATCCAGATGATACCTGGAGCAGTGGAATTAGTTTTATTGCTGCGTGCTGACGATGTTATTCTTTTGTCTGGATCAGTTGTAGGTTTGCAAAACCAAACTAAATGTATTGAAAGAAGAAGCGGATCGCTTAGGTTTATCAGTTATCTAAAATAAGACGAATATAGTGGTTTTAAGAATGGGTGGCCACCTATCAGAGCGTGAAAAAATGGTCTTATGGAAATGCAGATGTTCAAATAGTTAATTTTACCATAAATATCTTGGAATAATAATTTCAAGAAAGCTAACTTTTCGTTACGCATGGGAAGAATCTCAAAGAAAAGGTTAAAAAAGGGTGCTATTGAAATTCTGCAAATCCCTGAGAAAACTGAATTTGGTATACTTGGAAAATGTTTGATATACAGATCAAGCCTCTTCTAACATATGCAGCTGAAATTTCGAGCTTACATGGAAATTCGGAGATGGTAAAAGTGCATACGTATGCTATGAAGTGTTTCCCTCAAGTACCTATTCATTCATCCCAACGCCGTTTTTATATGGAGAGAGGGGCAGATACCCTTGTATACATGTACATTTGTGAAATGTATTAAGCACTGGTTACAGATCTTGAAAGCTACTCCACTCTCGTTTGGGCAGGAAAGCCTATGATATGATGCTTTTAAGAATGGAAAAGAAAGGTAAAGAAAACTGGACTCATAAAGTAAAGAAAGTCTTTTCAGAACACAGAGAGAGAGAGAGAGAGAGAGAGAGAGAGAGAGAGAGAGAAGAGAATGCATGTACGCTATTGACATGAGCAGTAAAATCCGTTTCAAATGAGAGCCCATCAGCGTTTTAATTATCCTTGTAACCGGAATCGTAAATGTCAAACAACCAAAGTCAAGTCAAATCAAAATCATTTCAACACAATTCGGCCGATTGCAAGGATTGATCAGGGCTGCGAGCAAGTCAACAACATAGCTGGACAGATAATTTGGTCATCCAGTTAAACCGCCATATGCTGCTGAATTGTGTCCGCCCCTTTTGGCGTTGAAAAAATGCTTAAAGTGATGGAGTGAAAAAAGTAACTAAACCCGCGAAACTGATTGGTATATAAGCTCATCTCATATTTCCGTGGACAAAATTTGCGCAGAAAAAAGGAAAAACTGCATGTATCTGTCAATTTCATGACTGAAATAAAACAACGGACATGTAGGGTAATTCATGCTCCCATGAAGAAACAAATAAACGCCCATAACTCCAAACGAATGCTGCTTACGACACCGAATCGCCTGGCAGAAATGACAACACAGAGCAAAGACGGACACATCAGCAAAGCTTGTCAATATACCATGTGCTTTACATAATCTACACAGCAACAACAACCGGGGAAATGAGCAAACACTAATTAACTTGTATTGAAGACTGGTACAGAATTTGTTTGTTTGTTTGTTTGTTTGTTTGTTTTTGTTTTGTTTTGTGTTATCTTGGATAGAGTCAAACAGACTCACTGACTTACAGTAACAGGTACAGACAATCTCAGTTTGACTGGTGTAAAAGGAAATCTTAAATGAGACAGAAAACAGTAAACAGTACATAACGAACAAGAAAGGTAACTCTTGCTCTCATTGAGAAACAAATACACGCCCGTAACTCCAAACAAACGCTTCTTACCTCACCTAATCGCCTAGTAGATGACAGTACAGAGCACATGGAATAAACACGGAGACATCCCCCGAAAAGGATGTCCCTAGCTTATCGATATACCTAACACATCTACACACAGCAACTGGAGAAATGAACAAACACAAATTAACGTATACCCAAGACTGGTACAGCCTTTTAGATCTGGAATATAGTCAAACAAACACGCAGAAGAATAGCAAAAAGTACATTTAACCTCGCTTTAACTGTATGAAAGGAAATCTTAGATGAGGCAGAGAACAGTAAACAGTAAATAACGGACAAGTGAGGAACTCTTGTTCCAAAGACGAAATTATGAAAATAAAAACTTAAAAAAGATATTGCAATGGACTTTACTTTTTAACTTCCAATCATACTCCAGACAGGTGATCGAATGAGGTGAACTGGTAAATCTGACCTCCGAAAAGGTCGTCCAGTAAAACACTGGAAACTATAAGATACTGTGCACATGCCCTTCCATCTAAAATTCGAAAACGAATACAGCAAAAAGCAGGAGAAATGTTGAACGAGAATATAGAAACAGCAATAGCAGCAGCAGCAGCAGCAGCAGCAGCAACAACAACAACACTAACAACAACAACAACAACAACAACAACAACACACACACACACACACACACACACACACACACACACACACATGCGCGCGCGCGCGCGCGCGCACGCGCGCGCGCGATCTCAGAAATTTCTGATGAAGAGGATAGGAATTTGTATTCTGTGAACGTGCAATGTCGAAAAAAAAACATACCTGCTTTAACCTGATATTCGTTTTTATGAAAGATATACATGATCAGTCACCCCAGCAAAGTCATGCTTCGCATCATCCTCAACTGACTGAAATCCAAGGCTGAGGAACTGCGATCAAAAGAACAAGGAGGTTTTAAAAGAGGGCGGAGCACTGTGGAACAAATTTTCAACTGCCGAGTCCTGATTGAAAAGCATCTACGACACCAAAAGGACCTCTTCCACAACTTCATTGACTTTAAGAAGGCATTCGACCGGGTGTGGCACAACGGCCTATGGCAGGTTCTCAGAGACTTTAAACATTGATGAGAGGCTCGTCCAAGTCATCCAGGCCCTCTACGAACTCTCTCCAGCAGCACAGTACTTCTCAATAGCCAGCAGGGCCAGTTCTTCCCGACGACAGTCGGAGTCTGGCAAGGGTGCCTACTATCTCCAGTCCTTCTCAACATCTTTCTGGAGAGAATCATGCAAGAGACCCCCGAAGAACACCACACCTCCATCAGCATTGACGGCAGGCCGGTCTGCAACCTTCGTTCCGCAGACGATATCGACCTCTTGGGGGGCAGCAACACCGAGTTCCAGATCTTACAAACAGACTTGTCACAAGAGCAAGAGCCTACGGCATGGATGTCAGCACAGAGAAGTCAAAGGTCATGGTCAACAGCACGACTAACAGCAGTACCAACATAAGCATGAATGGTGAACCCCTGGAAGAAGTGACCAGCTTCAGATACTTGGGAGCAACTTTGTCCAAAGATGGCACTTGCACACAGCATAACTCCGAATCAGGATCAACTCCGCATCAGCAGCGATGGCCAGACTGAATAGAGTGTGGAGGAGCAACATCAAATTCCACACAAAATTCCGGGTCTACAAGTCACTAGTGGTCTCCATCCTCTTAATACTGTTGCGAGACATGGACACTGATGGCCGAAAAGAAAGAAGAATCCAGGCGTTTGAGACCAGGTGCCTGAGGAAACTACTCCGCATCTCCTACAAAGAACACAAGACCAATGATTATGAGGCGGAACCTGGTCACTAACCTAGTTGGGCCCCACGAACCACTTCTGATAACCGTCAAAACGGCGGAAGATGGCATGATCTGGCCACGTCATTTGTCACAACACCCTGTTCAAAACCATCCTTCAATGTACTGTTGAAGGAGTGCGCAGACGAGGACGGCAGAGAAAGAGCTGGTCCGACAATGTAAAGGACCGGACCAAAATGACCATGCCAGATCTCCTTACGACAACCACCAACAGAAGAGAGCCTGGAGAGAAACGGCGGCTGCCTCATTACGTCCCCCAATATTCTTCGTCGTCGTTTTCCCCCCTTTCATATGACCTTCAGCCAATTCATGCCAAAACATTATCTGCATGTCGCATACTTCCTCTCATATGAGACAGCAATACATTGAGCCAGAGCGCTTCGTAGATGGAGGACTACATCATCTTGATTAGAAAAGGAAAAAGCTTCTGTTGAATGCGCGTGTTCATGAACAAGGGCTCACAATTTGGAATTGAATTTATTGTTTTATTTTTCTATCGTTGTATGGATCACTACATGGTATATGTGTCCTAATGCGCCTTGCTGATATTACAGTTTTTGATAGCCTTTGGTGGCATGGCTTTCGTTGGCCTTTTAAGACTTGTTTTACTGCAACGCCAGGAAAAAACGAAACCTTGCTCAGAAAAAAAGGGAGCTGCAGGTAAACGACACCCATTTCATAATTCAAAATAAAAACAGACGTAAGACATTGAGCATTGTTTTTTCTCTCTCTTACCTGCAATGATCTTCTTTACAATCCACCTTCTTGTGATAAGCAAGGAAGGGACTAAGATAAAGGGATCTGAGGCCTCTGATGCAGTGTTTTTATACTATTCCTTCAAATACCTTTGTAAGCAGACTTCTTTGATCGCAGTAGCCCAATTGATCGTGTATGTCCTTAACACGGCCTCAACGATACTCGTTGGGTCAGAAAATCAAAACGGTTTCTGAAAGACGTGTTTTCTGATTTGGGTGCAGTTTTCAAAGAAAAATTTGTCCTAATCCTGCTGGATGCGTCAAGGTAGACCCCTTTGGAAATCCGGTGTTGGGCAAAGAGACTATGAGAGCTGACTCTTTTAATTTTCATTAGGACTTTTGAAAATCAACAAACGTGACGCGAGATTCTGACACTAGATTCAAGTATCAACATTAGAACGTATGTATGTATTCGGACCCAGCTGAACTGAAGGAATACCTCTGTATGGCTTCATCTGTTCAAAAGTGCCAAACTTTTCGACCTCTACAATGGAAACAAAACCTGACAGAAAATGTATTACCACAAAATGAATTTCTCTTCCCTGAATGTTCTGCGAAGACATACTGTGACTGCACATTAATCTGCCAATCGCCATAACTACTCCCCTCAGAATTAGGACAGAAGGGCAAAAGAAGAAGAGAAGAAGAAAGAAGAAATAATAATAATAATATACGGGGGTTCAAGCGTTGTCTCTTTATCTTCTTCATTTCTTAAGGAGAACACATACCCATTTCAGCTAGATGTACGTGAGAGGACGAGGATATCATTGGCAAGTTGAGGAGAGAGAGAGAGAGAGAGAGAGAGAGAGAGAGAGAGAGAGAGAGAGAGTTCGGCACTTTGCGCGCCTTTATTGCCTTTATGGCGTAAAACGCACCTGAAAATTACTTATAAAACACACATACACACAGCCAGGAATTATTGCATCCCTTTGCCGAGCAACGTGTGACAGACCCCTAGAGCTCGGAACTGCTGCATATAATGAATCGGAGTTCTTTGAGATCAGCCACTGTAGCCGGTAGGACCACTGGCATCTTCCACGTGACACAAGCGGCATCACCGAGTCACTCTGGTCTGACAGTACCATCTTCCAATGTCGTTGGCATCGATCATGGATGTCTGGTGCTGGAACTGGAGTATGACCCCCAGAACAATCCTGAAAACATCATCAGTCAAGAGGTAATGAGCTAACAGTATTATGCCATATCATAGACAGATAGATAGATAGATAGAGAGAGAGAGATAGGTAGGTGCATATATACACATGTATATATATATATATATGTGTGTGTGTGTGTGTGTGTGTGTGTGTGTGTGTGTGTGTGTGTGTGTGTGTGTGTGACTTTGTTTTCTACATTTCTTTTAAGCACATGAAACTTATTTGTCGTCTCTGACAAGTAGCGATAAAACGAAAAATGTATCGGTTCTTGACACAGTTTTATATATAAAACTGGCATTAAATGGCTCGTGAACAGCAACTGTTCTTGACTTAAACATTTTTTAAATCCACGAAAGCTGTCTCAGTTATTGCACCGTTCACTTTCATGAGGCTAAATTGGAAATGAAATGAGGCAGGGAACAGCCCCCCACTAATAGATTGTTCGTCTTTTGTATTTGTCTGACTTTATTCAAGTTTAAAAGGCTGTGCCAGTCTTGAATAAAAGTTACTCTGTGTTAGGTTTCCTTACAGGAGCAAAAACTACCCCACTTGTTTACTGTTTCATGAGCTAGTTCGAATCAATTTCAGATACATTTCTGGGTGCTAACAATCGCTCTTGCAGTCGTCGTGCCACTTCTCTTCTTGGTGGGGGTTCCAGGCAACCTCCTCAGTGCCGCTGTTTTCTACAGACAGGGGGTGAGAGAGAGGATCAACTTTTGCATCGTCTGTCTGTCACTTGTAGACTTTGTGGTGATCACAGTCACATTTTGTAGGTCGGCAGAGGACAGATACCGCATTTTGATTGGTCCGTCCAACTTCTTTATCAGGTACTTTGTAGTGAGTAGCTCTCTCTCTCTCTCTCTCTCTCTCTCTCTCTCTGTATGTATGTGTGTGGGTATGCAGGATGGTGCTTGTGTTAGAACATATGCAAAAGCTACTGCACGCTTGCGCGTGAAAGCTCGCGCGCGCAGTGTGTGTGTGTGTGTGTGTGTGTGTGTGTGTGTGTGTGTGTGTGTGTTACGCCGCGTCTGTCTATAACATAATATACAACTCAAGTTCTATGTCACACACACACTTTCATTTGTTGGGCTTGCGGAAGAATGGAATGACCGCACACCTCCCTTTCTCTTTCAATATACAACAGAGAGCGAGATGTAGAATGAACAATAATTCAAAGACATTAAGTTTTTGCAGATAATTTAGCGAATATGTGTTTTGATGGGCCTGGGCGAGGTGAATGATGCAATGGTGAAGTGTGTGGTTCGTGAATATGTTCTCAATGCACAATTTACTATGACATTAACAAAATCAATAACGAAAAGAATAAAAGAAAAAAACGTTTTTGCAACGTCACTTCTTCCTATGAATTTTGTTGAACTGTTCTTGTGCGGTTGGTTGCTGAAGACCTTGCTGGATGTACAACGTATTCTTGAATGATGAAAATAAAATGTACTTAGCTCGTGAAGCGAAGGATGATTGGTGATGTGGAATGGGGATCTCGGTGTTGTCGTCCTGCTGATGAACTTGCAGGGTGACTTAACTTCCCTGTCTCGTCTCTCGTAGTGGGCGTCTTGATGAAGCCAGACGGTGATCGGAATGAAAATATAAAAACCTGCAAGGTGACATACCGCCGCGTCTTAGTGATCTATAAATACACTATGTTTTCTCTCAGCTTCCTGCTCTGCCTGTATGGAACATAGTCATCCTTCATTCTCTCTACTGCACTCATTCTTCTTTTAAAATAAAACATCTTTACAAAACTTCTTCACCATTGAAGACATTGTTCCATAGCTCGTTACTGTTTCATTTCATTCATTCACTGATTGATCAATATTGTTGTGAAAATTATTTGCTACAGTCTAGGGATATGGTAGGTATAATGGCTTCAAAACAACATTGCTCGTCATTCGTGATATTGCTGGGTGGAGTAGATCTGCACGGGATATAAAGATGGCTGAAAATAAAGCATGACCAATGCAACATATGATGTATGGATGGGGTGATCGATAGATGAGGATGTCGATCATCTAGTCAACCCCAGCAATAAATCGATCATGGTGCAACGAGTTTATACCAGACCATAAGTGAATAAAATAGATCGGAACTCGGAATAGAACTTGAGTCGTATATTATGTTACAAATAGACGCGGCGTAACAATACGGCTTGGACAAACGGATTTGATAGTGTGACCGATTAGTTAAAATTGGAATAATAGTATGATCGAAGTATTATGTGAAATAAATGAGTGTGTCTACCTCAGTGCAGCCCTTGTTTGCCAAACACTGGCGACGATCCAGTGACGGTCGTTGGGTCAATGATCTGATACTCCGTCGCTGGCTCACACGATCTCCCCCTTTATGTCTTGTCGTTCAAGTACTGGGTGGCCTCTTCCAGAACTTGCTCTCATACGGGTGGTGACTTCTTCCTCTTCAAAAAATGCTGTTTCGTCAACCGCAATCTTACCTGCCTGCTTCGTCTTGCTCTTCTGAGCTTATCTGTTAGAAAATCATTCCACCGTCCACTCACTGGTTGGCTATTATTTTGTACAACACTTGGTAGACTGAATAACAGAACAATTACTAGATTATTTTCGCTTAATAAATGTATAAATATAAGATGTCACACCTGGTTGTATTATTGGAGCATGGATTTCTGCAAAACAATGAAACTATTTTTGATGCGTAAGCATACGGAATGAGTTTATAATTCTTACGTTGTCTTCAAAAGTTATAGCGCTTCAGGTGGCAGAACGGAAAGGTGACCCCGGAGGGATGGAGGGGGGGGGGGGGGGGGGATTGCCACTAAGATTTTTCTTGTGTCTTTTCACATTATAAACTGAAATGTATAAGTCAACAATTGATTTATGGAGCTCTTGTGAGATATAACCATGTTTACTAGCGAATTTTCCTTCTTTGGGCTCTATATTTGCGATTAGAGGGTATATACTTAGTTAAAGACCTGTCGATATGGAACTAATCCATTTATCGTCAAGTGGTTTGCAGTTCCTGAAAGAAGGATGGTTGTTCCATTTACAGATAGTAATTTTTTTTTTCAGAAAAGTTCGTATTTGACAGTACTTGGCGCCAACTTCCGGTATTAAAAAAAAAAAAAAAAACGTAAAAACAAACTGGCTTACTGCCTAGTTGCAAAGTGAGACGACTGCTGGCGGAAATCTAAACAAATCTTAAATAAACGTTAACGAACTGCCAGGAGAAACGTGGACAAACGAGTTATAAGACAAAACACGACGCGTTTCGACCTGTTAGGTCTTTTTTTCAGGCAAGACACAAACAAATAGGACAATGAAAATGAACGAGGCCTCGTTTTCATTCAACGCCTACCTTACGCTGAAGAGATCAAAGATAAGTGACAAACTCGTTCATTTCCATTGTCCTATTTGTCTGTGTCTTGCCTGAAGAAGACCTAAGAGGTCGAAACGCGTCGTGTTTTGTCTTCTGACTCATTTGTCCACGTTTCTCTTGGCGGTTCGCTAACATTTATTTAAGATTGGCTTACTACCATTCTCCAGTATGATCATCACCGTCAGCAGTCTGAAATGTAACTAACATTAAACCACATGTAGTAGTAGTCAGTAGTAATAGTAGTGGTAGTAGTAGTAGTAGTAGTAGCTGTAGTAGCAGAAGCAGCAGCAGCAGCAGCAGCAACAGCAGCAGAAGCAGTAGTAGTAGTAGTGGTCGTAGCACAAGAGTTGTAGGCAGTGAGTGAAAAATATTTTTCATACATAAACCAGATCTAAATGAGAAAAACCAGAATCTGGGCCGGCTGGGTGTCACTCACTGGGAGGAATCTAGGTATGGTGAATGACCAGTCAACGGTCGACTACATGCAGCCAGTTCTACATCCCGTCACCGAGAACGCTACTGTTCAACATATCCTCCAACTTTCTGTTGATGCTTCAACAAGGGAAGTGGGCCAGAAACACACTCTGCTCACCTGTGACCTGACTGTTGCAAGAAAGGCATACATGACTGTTTGGCAGAATGACCGGTTCAAGGACCATTTTCTGTGTTCATACATGGAGCACTTGGAAAACTCATGAGGGGATCTGGTATTGGAGAGATCGTTGTGCAGTCAGGAGTCTGCTCAAGTGGGTCGATTGATGCTGTCTTGGCAGGTAAAGCATTACAATCGTGCCCTGAGAGTCCACAAGGTTATTCTGGAGGCTCTTAAGCAGTTGCTTCTTCAGACATTCTTGAAGGAATCAACGGAAGCTTCAGATGTTCTGAACCAGCTGTCTGAAGATCTGCCAGGGTGCACAAACAGACGTCAACTTGAAGACACCCTCGGGAAGCCATCTGTTGTTCTCCTCTTCAGACTGTACTCGAACTTCAAGAAGGACGTTATTACAGGGAAGAAAGGGGAAAGGCAGTACAGTTCTGGTTGGAGTATGCTGAGAGAGTGTGGCTTATTCAGTGTCTCTCCGGGGCTACCAAAGAAAATGACTTGGACTTGCACTTCTCATGCATAGAGAAAAATGTGCCCTCTGCCCTTTGTGATGGATCGCCAGAACTACTCAAGAAACACCACAGTATATTTCCTGAGGATTCTGAATCTCAAGCACAACCATACCTCAGCAGAAGAACTCCTGCAACATGGAGGACTCAGTGTGTCGAGATCAACAGTTGCTTCATGCAGAGTGCCAGTTGACCAAACTACTGAGCAAATGATCAACTGCCATGCAAAATCTGCGGGTGGGATCATAGGATTCAGCAGAAACAGTGCTGCTTACCTTCACTGGTGCATGACATGTCATGTCAGAGCTTCTGTTCTTGCTGCAACGCTTGAGATGGCTGGCATGACTGGGGATGATGTCAAAGTTCACAAAGACCTGACATGTTCAGAGACTAGAGCCAGTGAGGAGTGTGTGAAAAACATGATGGATTCCTTCTGCAGCTTCATGGATCCCTTTTCAGTGGAAGAGAGGAGTCTCTTCTGTCTCTCATCAGGAATGCAAGCACCAGACAGCATTCAAGGAAAAACTTCTATCAGCAGATGCAGAAAGAAAGGAAGCCTATCGCCAATTCGTGAAGAACGACTGGTTGAGAAAGCTCTGAGATTCCCATGCTCCTCTGAAAAACGTGGAACTGAAGACATTTGCGAAACTGCAGAAGACAAAGACTCTGCGATCATCTTCGAACAGACTGTGCAAGTGGCAGCGCAGAGAGACATGTTCGGACAACTTCTCATGATCTCGCAGGAAAATAACATCAGTTAGCAGAAGGTCATGAGCTATCCCTTGAGTGCAGTGCCTTGGGCCCTAGCAACTCCTGATGGTTTGCCTGCAAAGACAGAGAAAGCAATGCTCGTGCATCTCTTGGAGGAGACAGAGTTGGAGGAGCAACCAGATCAGGGGAAATGCCATCACATAATTGACGCAATGTTCCATCTGTAGTCACTTACCTCTCTACCCCCAACATTTGGAGACCTGGCAGACAGAATCCTGAAAAATCTGCTGTCCAGACAGAATTGATCATGTGGCATGTATGTACAACCACAACTCCATCAAATCAATGGAACGTTCTCGTCGGGGAGAAGGTGAAGTATTTCTTCAGAAGGTTCCCAACACTAAGGTCCGCAGAGACTAGAAAGGGTTTATGCAATATGGTGACAACAAGAGCCAGCTCATCAAATTCCTGCTTTCTGAATGGAGAAAAGATTCCCATGCTGCCACACTCCTGAACAGAGATCTGTTTGTGACATGTGGGCCCGATCGCTTCAAGCTCTCCCCCACGGATGGCAAGACTGTGGAAACCTCACCAGTTCAAGAGCTGTTTACCACTCAGGAAGAAGCGGACACGAGGATCATCCTTCATTGTTTTCATCAGAACAAGAATGCTTCTGACTCCAAGGGTATAATTGTGCGCTCTTCAGACACTGATGTGTTTCTACTCTTACTACACTTCAGTTCCCAGCTCCATGCAACGGTATACTTGGACACTGGCACTGGAAACTACAGGAGGCTGCTTTCCACCACAGACCTTGCTGCCAAGTATGGACAGGAATACTGTGAAGCACTCCTTGGCCTGCATGCTTTTTCCGGCTGTGATTCCACCAGTTCTTTTGTTAGCAAAGGGAAGTCAGGGCTTTCAATGCGTTCACAAAGAACTGTTCCTTCATGAGGCCTTCCGAGCGCTAGGAAGCCAGAACTGTCTTCTGATTTAGTGGACAACCTTGAACACTATGTCTGTTTGTCTGTATGGCAGACCCAAAAGCAGGAAACATCAACCAGGTCCGCTTTGACCTTCTCAACAGAGCTGACCTGAGTCTCCTACCTCCCAGTCAGTCATCCCTGCGGATGTACACAGAGCGAGTCAGCTGCCAGGTATTATATCTTACTGTTTTTTAACATGATAGTTTTGTTATTGTTGTTGCAGGGTAGTCTTGCAGTGTTTGA
>JADBJO010018113.1:0-12500 GCA_016801955.1 Conus betulinus | reverse complement strand
GCGTGTGCGTGTGCGTGTGTGTGTGTGTGTGTGTACGTGCGAAAGAGTGTGTGTGCGCGCGCGCGCGCACGCATGATGTGTGTAGGCAGAGAGGAGAGGTGCGCGATATGTGTGCTAGTGTGTATGTGCGTGCGTCCATGTGTGTGTGCCCGCGCTTGCGTTAGTATGTGTGTGTGTGAGTGAGTGAGTGAGCAAGTGAGTATATGCGTATGTATGTGTGTGCGCGCGCGTGTGCATGTGTGCGATCGTGCGTGCGCGCACACCGAAAGCGCATGCGTACTTTCGTGCATGCGTGCGTGTCTGCGTAGATACAAGCAAGCGCGCGTGTGGGTATGTATGTCTGTCTCTGTTGTGTGTATGCAACTTTGCGTGATTTAAAACACCACGGTTGTCAACTGTTATAATTTCTACAGAGCTATACTGCGGAACTTGGACATCTTTGATTGTTGCAGTTTTTAAGGACAGCATACATATGTGAACCGCCACGTCACCTGCTTTGTCACATAATGCATTCATTGCCCTTTTCGTGTAGACACATTCTACGACTCCGAACATGTTCCTCCTATTCTATTGTTAACATTAATCCCCCAAAACAGTGTGCAAAGAATAACTGCTAGCTGGACAAACGTGGAACCTGCAGAACATGGACAGGTTTTCCTCAATGGACTTTTCGTAGTGGTTCTTTCATCAGTCGGTCAACGCTACTATACACTCGCTCCACTGAAAAGTCAATCTGCATGATACTCCACGGCTGGGGAGAGTGTTTCAGCACCAACTCAAAGCTGTTGTCGTTTCATGACTCAGACCTTGAAGAAAATCTACTTCATGACGAATGCTTTTCACTGTCTTGATTCTGAGGGCACGGAACCCGCTCTTTCGTAACCCCCAATCTGGGCTGCTGCATTTGACCTTTTTCAATGCAACGGATTTTCATTCGTGTGTGTGCCATTTGTGCACAAATCATGAGGTGCATGCATCATCCATATAGGTGTATGAGTCGCATGTCATGCACATGTTTTTAAAGCGGAAAGGTAATGAACCAGACACTCACAACCCCTCCCCCTCCCAAGTTTTTTGAAAAGACAAAAACGAAGGAAAATCTGTTCTGCAAAAAGAAGTAAGAAAGGCTACTTCTTGAGGAAAATAAATTCCAGTGTTTTTCACATACCTTTTACTGTCGCCCACTGTCTAGATGTGTGTTGTCAACATCTATTATAAGTTCAGTTTATTTTATTTTCTTTTAATACGCGTTGGTACATCTTTTTGATGAAGACGTAGCAATTTCTGAAAACTGAGCTCTTGTGCTTTGCGTCTTTTCTCAAAAAGGATGATAAAGCGTAGAGAGACATTGACTGACAGCTGAGTCGAGTGGCAAAACAAAAAAAATGGCCCTTCCGACGTTGATCTCCCTGAAACGACGGACACCACTGTCAGCCATGACCCCAACAGACCAACTGAAATCCAGCACAAAAAAGTCGACACTGTTACAGATAGAAGACACCTGGCCATGTTTGCTTCCCTGAACTGTACAGACTTAGTGCCACGTCTGGCTTCTCTGTTAACTGTACAGATATAGTGTTTTGCTCACGACCAGTACATAAGAAGCTGACCAACACCACTTACAAAAACAGAATCAGATTGCAAACAATCATATATACTGAACGAGTAAATACGACCAGGAAGTAAGATATCTGGTGACAGGCAGGGGAACACAAATGTCTCTCTGGTGGAGAATATCTCTGAAGTTACTGTGAGCAAAGGCACCATTGCAGCATGAATCCCAGTGTCCAAAATGATGCCACAAGTTGTTTGAGATGATCTGGATCCAAACCGGATACCAGTGAAAGGAAAAATGGCCCAAGAAAGCGCGATCCCAAATGATTAGAACGGATTAGGAAGGCTGATACCTCAGAGGATAGGTAGGACAGGAACCCCGCAATGGTGCACATGCAATGGAGCTGGCTTTTTCCACGCAACCAAATTCCATCTCAAATGTAACGACCAGCAGCATAGGCCCATTCTGCAATGCCAAGTGAACAGTAAATACACTACCATCAGAAAATGAGATGCACACAGATGAAGAACAAATATTACAAAACCAGTTTTGGCACCATGTTCTCATGAAATATTTGCTATGCCTTAGACAAAACTAACAAAGTTTTCCACAACAGCAAGCAAAGCAAACACTCTGCAAGAGTTAAACGGTCTGCAAAGGATTTCAACAAGTCATCATATTATGAGACTTCCGACATCATATGGGCGAAACATTCGCCTCGAAAATTGTTTGGTTAACACAACAGGACAACATAATGTGAAAGCTGTCTAAAAATCCGTCATGTGTTTCATGAAATCTGGGATGATGAATTCAGTTAATGGAACAACTCTGCAGATTACGAAACGGTGTCCTTGCAGTTCTTTATTTTAGTCCATGATAAATTTTAGTACTTGAAAATTTGGCATGAGAGCTGACAATATGCTAGTATTCAGCGAATCAGCTTGGATATGTGAAAATATTAAAGGACACCAGTGGTGCATGTACATACTGGTTACGGAATTGAGAAAGAAAAAAAAGAAAAAAAACTAGCAGACATAGGATTATCTGCCAGATCCAGTCTTCGTAGCTGAGACATTCCTGAATAGTGGCTGAAAGACCATAACAGAAGTAAAGTAATTTTACTGAAGTCAAAAAAACTGTGTATATTCCGTAAAAGTTTAAAGTTTTGTTAACCTCCTCTCCTCCATCACATGCGTTACGCCCAGATGGATCAGCCCGGATGTTTTGAGTAAACGTCCCAAATATGCATTCCACTGCCTGAGGCTTAAGGTAGCATAGCTGTGGGGGAAATATATGAATATGTGTTTAACAACTGTGGTATAGACCATCACACAGGTGATTTACATGCACACAGATTGTTTTGGATCTGCCACAGCATCGACAAAAACCTGGGCAAGTTTGCTAATTCTTACAATCAACTTCATTCTCATGTCTAGGACAGTTTCGAACATATGAAATTACATCTGACATAAAACGGGAGACAATAAACAATACCATGGACACCAAAATGAGGATATGCACTGTGGGTTGTTTTCTAGTCGAAGGGTTATGGTGTGATGAAACGCCAAGTCTGTCAAAAACTGATCACTGCTGGGGGGTGGGGGGATGGCGGGGGGGTCTATGTGATAAGCTATGTAGTCATAAACATCACAAGATTCCTAGTCTGAAGGCTCATTTGAAAAGCATTTATTATTCCCCATTCACCCACTCAAGCACATACTGTTAGCTAGGCAGAATTATCTACCACTGAAGATATGTATGCTTATCTCCCCCTATTTCATGCACTTCATGTTCTGTATCTTTTCTGCAAAATGCACATATTAAATCTGCCTTCACCATGAGAACGATAATGGCAATAATGCTCGGCAATTTCAGAAATACCAAGCCTGAATCTAGTCGCTATGTACTTTATGTGGACAGAGAGAGAGAGAGAGAGACAGAGAGAGAGAGAGAGAGAGACAGAGAGAGAGAGAGACACAGAGAGAGAGAGATCTGTTATCAGAAATGACTGTTGCACACATATAAGGTTAGAGTGCAATAAGGGAAGCGACGAAGATTAATGATGGAGGAAAGAAAAGCGGCGTTATGAATGAGAAAAAAACTATACATACATACATACATATATATATATATAAATATAATATATAGAGAGAGAGAGAGAGAGAGAGAGAGGAGAGAGAGAGAGAGAGTTGTGTCTCTGTGTGTGTGTGTGTGTGTGTGCGTGTCGTGTGTGCCACTTGTGTGTGTGTGTGTGTGTGTGGTGTGTGTGTGTGTGCGTGCGTGCGTTGCGTGCGTGTGTGTCGTGCGTGTGTGTGTGTGTGTGGTGTGTGTGTGTGTGTGTGTGTGGTGTGTGTGTGTTGTGTGTGTGGTGTGTGTGTGTGTGTGTGTGTGTCACATAAGGCGTCCTGAACACCTACGACCATCTAGATATAAGGCCAGACACAAACAAAATTAGTGAGAACTGGGTAAGCACAATTGTGTTCAGAAGTGCATCTACGACGCCGACCTCGGTAGCACTAGCACCGACCCAGGGGTTAACTTCATCGTTGTCAAATGCCATGAGTTCCTGGAACGCCTTCACCATCCTGAGGCGTCTCCAATCTGGCAGGGAAGCGTCCATTTTGTTGACAGAATTTCACGGCATTCTTCCTGAACACATTTATGTTCACTCCACTACGTGGCAAACTCCCGCAGCCATCCCATCTGCCAAAGAAGAGAACGGAAAGTCACATTAACAAAGAAAAGATATGGAGGAAAAAGATGAGAAAGAACGAGATGAAGAAAAAAAAATCAGAAGGAAAGAAATAATAAAAGAAGGAAAGAAGGATAGAAACAAAGGAGCAACGTAAGACGAAAGAGAAATACAAAAAAGAAAGAGACATTGGAAAAAAACATGCACATATACACTGCATACATGGTGCATGCATAGATGGGTTAACATAGTGTGTGTGTGTGTGTGTGTGTGTGTGGGTGTGCTGGTGTGTGTGGTGTGCGTGTGTGTGTGTGTCGCGTGCGTGTTGCGCTGTGTGAGTGCGATCATGCGACGTGCGCTACGTGTTAGTTGAGCGTGTAGTGCGTGTGTGTTAGTATGTGGCGTGCGTGTTTTGTAGTGTGTGTGGTGTGTGTGTGTGTGTGTGTGTGTGTGTGTGTGGTGTGTGTGGTGTGGTGTTGTGTGTGTGTAAGTGAGTGCGTGCACGTGCGTCCCGTACCGTGTGTGTGTGTGGTGTGTGTGTGTGTGGTGTGATGTGTTTGGTGTGTGTGTGTGTGTGTCGTGTGTGTGTGCGCGCGCGCGCGCGCGCCAGCGCGCGTGCGGTGTGGTGTGCGTGCGCTTTTTTGAACAACTCCTACAAAGCTAAAAAGCCACTGTTATACTTTGACTAATTCAGCTTTTGCGTGCTCCCGGTAGCTGCATGTCCATGTCAAAGAAAACCATAAAGGAAACATAGTCTACTTTTTAAACATCGTTCCGATGAAAACAACATGCCTTGTCTACTCCAGATTCAAACAACACCACGCAGCTTTATTCTCCTCGGAAGGAAAGCGATAACTCGGTTTTCTTTTGGTACAACGTTTCCTTGGTCATTCACTATTGTTACTGCCAGCACAGTTGAAATGCCAGGTGTGGAAAGACTCATTAAACTCTGGCTGTTTTTGCTGTGCATCATTTTTTTATTACCCACACCACCCACCCCCACCCAACCCCCACCCACCCCACCCCCCCGCCCCACCCCCCCCCCCCCCCCCCCACCCCCCCCCCCCCCCACCCCCCCCCCCCCCCCCCCCCACCCCCCCCCCTTCCCCCCCCCACCCACCCCCCCCCCCCCCCCCCACACCCAACCCCCCCCCACCACCCCCCCACCCCCACCCCCCCCCCCCCACCCCCCCCCCCCACCCCCCCACCCCCCCCCACCCCCCCCCACCCCCCCGTCTCCTTTTCCCCATTTCTTCTGTTTGTCAGTATTTCCCCTTACTTATTGCTTAACTTAGTTATCCATTCCCCTACAAGTGCTTATTATTACTATGGCATCATTATGCCAGGTTTTTTTTTTTTCTCAAAGAAATATTAACAAAATGCATTACTTTTGTTCTAACTGATTGTCCTATATGATCACATTTGTTGTCACCTTTCCTTTCATTTTTAATCATTTTAAAGATGATGATGATGATGAGGATGATGATGATGATGAGGATGATGGATGCCGATGCTGATGCTGAGCTGCTGCTGATGATGATAGTAGTAGTATTAGTAGAGGTAATAGCAGCAGCAACAGTAGTAGCAGCAGCAGCAGCAGCAACAGTGGTGGTGATGGTGGTAGTGGTGATATAGTATTTTTGTATAGCATTTTTTACAATAATTGAAGCAGCGTATATTTGAAAAGTGAGGGAAAAAAATAATGCAAACGCTATCTTGGAAAACGTTTTAGATGCGGTGTCATTGATTATTACTTTTAACAGACCACTTGTCCTTTTCCAACCTCATCCAGTTTCTCCTCAATGTCATGTCTACGATTTCAGTCGACCCAGATTACATTCCCACTCAGACCCCAAAGCTACGTGATCCCTGGTTTGTCTGCGAGTTTCAGCATTTATGTCCTGCCTGAGGAAAACCAATAGGCATCCAAGGATGCAAGGGGGATCAAAAGACAAACACAAAGACGGACAGAAACAAATACAGGTTGCGTCGATTTAATTGAAACGAAGTTGGACAATAAAATGAGGCAGGGACACAGTAAAACATTTCTTTCTGTCCGTCTTTGTGTGTTTGTCTTTTGATCCCCCTTGCATCCTTGGGTGGATCCTCAGGCGTAGGCTCAAAGATTGCCCCAAACATTTTATACTGTTTGCATAAAGCCTTTAGTTTTTCAGCAACTTTTTTCCTCCCACACTTTTGTTTTGTTTCATTTACTACCCTTCGCTGGCTGCTTTGGGGGTGGCGTTTGTTGGGTTCTTTTTGAACTCTGGTGGTTGCCAACACACAGGATTATGGACTGTAGGTGTGTCTCTATGTGACGCCAGGAGACCAAAACTCAATCAGTCGTGTCTCTCTAATGAGTCCGATTCAGCTATACAAAAAGGCCTAGAAGCAAGCAATATAAATACATCTGTTTAATTCAGCGAAGATTGAAATTGGTGGTCCTCATGCAGCTAGTGAAAAGTTTTCATATTTACAATATATATCTACATACATTTGTGGTCACATTTTTTTTTCGTTTTAACGTGTCATCTTACCACCTCCCTCGCATTCATCTCAAATATATTTTGCCAAGTGATGATGGAAGCATTGTTAGCCCGCGCTTGTTTTTTTTTTCCCCTACTATCAGACTGTTTGAATTTATCTGACTTTCTTCAAGTTGGCTGAGCCAGTTTTTGAATAAAAGTTGGTGCGTGTTTGTAGGTTATCTTATGGAAGCAAGAGTTATCCTACTTGTTATTTTTCCGTCTCATTTGATTTTCCACTATTGTTTTTATTCGTTTCGTCAGAGAGGAGAACAAGAAACTTTCTGTCCAGGCTCTGTAGCACTCTCGTTTTAGAATTCCATCGGAATATCATTTGTGAGTTGTGCTGTTCGCTTTCTCCTGTGCCATTTCGCGCGTTTCTGCCAGTTCGTTTGAGAGGTTGAACACGTAGTCAGTCATGTATTGTCGTTCTCTGTGTGTGCATGTCCTGACCATTTCGCACAGAGAATTGGCATTCATCCTCGCGCAGGACAACCCAAGGAGAAGTTCAAATGGGGAAAAGCCATTGCTTTGCAGTCTTCTATAGGCGAAGAGGACAGCAGGTTGTGTGTATCCGTCCCGATGTTTGAGTGTTATTCCATGTCTTTTCAAAAGCATGGACTTAAACGTTCCATTAAATCTTTCCGCAAACACCCATTTGATTGTGGGTAGGATGGAGTTATGATTGATTTTGACAGAGAGCAGTCTGTAAATCTGTCATGAGCTCTGACATAAATTGTGTTCCACAGTCTGAAAGAATCTCGGCTGGGCACCCCATTCTACAAAAATACAGAGAAACCGGGCTTTCTACCATGGTTACTGTGTACATAGTTTTTGAGAGGGACTGCTATATTTTGCGGCAACATCGACCGATCGTAAGCATGTCATATGTGCCCCGATGAGAGGATGCAGGCACGAAAGGACCAACTAAGTACTTTTCGAAAGGTTCGGAAACCACAAGCATGTTTTGCAAATGGTGCACATGGTGCTCTCCCTTTTGGGACATTTCTTTGACATACCTCACATGACTGACAATACATGGAAAACGAAACATCAGTACGAACTGTCGCCAATACAAGGAAAAGAAAAAACCCTGTCCAGAGTTCTGTGAACACCGAAGTGTCGAGCATCTCACAACATCGTGAGCAACTTACGAGTACAGTGTCTCTCAGTTCCTTTGGTACAAACTACTGGTAAACTTTCTCTCACCACTACCTTGATAAATCCACACCGAATTTCATCTTTTTTACACAAAGCAGTGTTTCTTCCATACAGGAGAACATTCATCTCTCACTTTCTCGAAACATTTTGAGGGAATCGTCAGATTTTTGCATGGTCTTAAGTTGTTGTGTGTTGTTGTTTTCCTGGTTCTATGTCTAGGTGACGCGCTGTTGGTGTAACTAGCGGTTCAGTGGGTTTAGCATCTTTATTTTTTACCTGCGCTCGTGTTGTACACAAGTGCTGATGGTTCACACTATGATGGAACCTCTCTGACCACCATGGGCAGTTCAAACCCTGGCAAATTGCCAAGATCAAGCCTGCTACTGGGTTCTCTATCGCACAGGCTTTGATGGTTTTAATAAATTACACGTCCCAAACCTCTTGTATGATATCTGCCACCACGATCAAAAGGTCGGCCATGAGGCACCAGCTGTTCACGATCATAGCGCTGGTTTCCTGTGTACGAGCCACGACCGAAGCCCGACTTTCCACGAAATTGTCCACCAGAGAGAAAGAATAGTTAGTATAGCCAGCAGTTCGCTTCCTTGAACACTGACGCTGGCATAAAAAAATCTTATTATTTGATTTCCTGACAAAACATTTGTTTTGAACAAATCTTAACATAAATGTCAGCGAACCGCCCAGAGAAACGTGGACAAACGAGTCACAAGGAAGGAAGGCGTTGAAAACCTTATGGTTTTGATTCAACGCCTTCTTCCTTGCGCTGAATTCAGAAGCAATCTGAAGCGATCAAGCTAAGTGCATTTTCGTTATTTTGTTCGTTTTCGTTTCACCTGAGGAAGACCTAAGAGGTCGAAACGCGTTGTGGTGTGTCTTGTGACTTCGTTTGTCCACGTTTCTCTGGGCGGTTCGCTGACATTTATTTAAGATTTGTTTAGATTTCCGCCTGCAGTCGTTTCACTTGCAACTAAAAGATTTTGTTTGGATGGGCCAACTCGGTACTGTTTCGCGAGACTAAAACATTTCTTCAGCAAAATTGGTACCCACGTTCGTGCAAAAAGACAGCAAGATCTCTCGACACACTGTGAAGAATTGCTTCTTTGGAGGAAAAGATCGCGCAAACTGTCGAAACGATTGATCAGTCTCATAGTCGCATAGTTACAACTGGGTGTTGTCCCTTTGCAGTTCCCAAGGCCCGGTATCATTGCTTCATCTGAAATTCTTTCTAATTTAAGAACATTGCTCTTGGACTGTATTGTAAGGCCTAATCCATTATGAATTATACTGAGAGCAAGTGCGTGATACGGTCGGTAGAAATGGTGCTGTTATAAGTGTTTATAACTGCCGTTGCTTTCATGGCAGACAGACCATTTTTGCTTTGAAGAGCATTATGTTTAACATATTTTAAAGGTTACCATTCTATGAATACTTATACCGAAAGAACGTAGGTTGTCATTGATCCCATATGCATTCCATTGAAGGGAAACTGGTGATGGTAATTGTCCCGGTGTCTTCTTGTTGAGAGCGCAGACCAAAATCTGGATTTTTGTATGGTTGATGGATAAAAATCTGTTTCTCGACGCACTGAGCAATGTTCTTCAACTGTTATTGAACTACTTTGGTTCTTTCTTTAGCATTCTTTGGTGCTTTGTCGATTAGACCGTCATGTGCTAAATGTCACCACTTGAACAATTTCGTTTCTTTTTAGGTCTGCTAAACCCTGACTGTAAACATTGTATAAACCAGTGGAGACAGGAGAACTTTGAGGTAATCCCATGGAGAGATCACGTAGTTCAGACATCCAGTCTCCAAATGGACTGCCACTGCAATTCATTGTGTAAGTGCCCTGCTGATACCATAGTCAGTGTCACCCTGCTGCCCTATATGTTTGGAAGATGATATTTGTCAGCGCGCTAAGTGTTGAAACGGTGTGAAACGGTGAATATTAAGAGAGTACGTGTCTCGGCTTTTTGTCATGAACGACAGTGGATTAGCAGTTGGCAGATCGTTGATGCAATACTTTAATTGGAAATCCCCCTGATGCTGATACGCTTTTTTCTTCTGTGTCTCTTTGCACAGATGAGCACGTGCTCAGCTGAAAATGGAAAGAGGGAAGGAATGTTCTTTTTTATTTTCTTTCTCCGTTTGTTTCCTTCTCTGCCCGAGACAGATCTACCTAGAAACTTTTACATCATTATATATCTATATATGTCTATGCACATGTCTTGTGTATTCATCTTTCTCTTTTGATGAAAAACTTATCAGATTTGTTGAATGTGTATGTTTTGGATATCTGACTGGAGAGTGCCGTGTGTGCATGGTTATGTAAAAAAGCTGTGATCTGCCTGTGGCTGGCTAGATATGACCTCTATAGAGCAACTGTTTTATTTGGACGTGAAAGCGATTTGCTCAAAGTTTCGTTTTCATTTTGGTTCGGTTTTATCTGTCAGCATGGTAGGTAATGTGTGTGCCAAATGTTGGTATGACTCATAACAAGTTTTCGCTGTCAATATGAGTAACAAAGTAACTACTGCATCCGTGAATTGTCAGGGTCTAGCCAGCCCACAAAAGCGAAGAGATGTGTTTAATTATTTAAGAGGAAAATCTCGTACTCACATATTTATTGCAGGAGGCTCATTTCAACTCGAAATTATAACGTTTATATTCGTTCAGAATGGGGCTATAAATGCTTTTTTTTTATCTCATAATTGACATTCATAAGGGGTGGGTTGTAGCTATTTTGTTCAATAATTATTTTGATTTAAGTTCAGTTAAAACAGTTTTGTAAGGACACTGCAGGTAGTTATATTTTTGCAACAGTTAAAATAATGAATGAAGAAAGTCTTATTGGTAGTATTTACGGGCCCAATCGTGATGAGCCCAAGTTCTATGTGGAGACGGAAACAGAACACATTAGGGAAGTTGGAGCTAAAAATGTCATCATCGGAGGTGGGACTGGAATTTGGTACGTGATTATTTATTGGACTGTTACAGTTACTGACATGATAATAATCCTAAAGAACAAGAAGCAGCAGAAGGTAGAAAAACATGACGGACAGCCATTACAAAGACTTGCCATTATTCAAGTTTTCATTGTGTATTTCAAAGCAAGATATGAAAATAGAAAAGTATGCTGCATGACTTCAAAATGTCACTCACAAAGTTTTGTTACACAATAGCTCCCATATTCTTTTTTATTGAATTAATGCATTTTTTCTTGCAAGGTTTCCAAAATAATATGACAAAGGCCACGGCTACTTCGTTGTCCCTGTTTGATTAATTTATTTGCTCGATTCTGTCATTTTGTTTTCATTTATTCAGCTATTATTGTTTTTGTGTGTACCCTTTGTTGTTATCATTGTGTTTATGTGTGCATGTGTGATTAGAGTTTTTTTAAAAAGACCCGCATACCGTGGTTTATTAAGTGACTGATCACTTTAATGGTAGTAGTAGAAGTAATAACAGCAGCAGTAGTTGTGTGGCAGTAGTAGTAGTGTGCTAATGATGGTATTTAGTAATCACAGTAGTGGCAAGGTGATGATGTTGATGATGAAGATGATGATGATTATGATGATGATGTATGTTTTGTTTTTGTTTCGTTATGTCTTGCTACGATAAGTGTGCGTTTTGCGTTTTGTATATTCCTTATTTGTAATTTGTTTCATAAATATTGTAATAAAATATGGACTAACAAAAAGTATTTTCCTATCCCAAATTTGTCTATAACAGTCAATCGTGTGTTGTTAAGTTCACGATAAAACATTTTTTCGTAATTCACTCCTCCATTTCACAAAAACAAAAGAAAAGCCATAAGTATCGAAACAATGTTTTATCAAAGATACCCAATTTGTTTGTACGCTCCAATTTTTGTACATTGAATATATTTTGAATTTTCCATTTCATATGCTTGTTATTGTAGTCTATTGAGTGACAGCTTTTGCAATTTGAACTGGTAGCGCATTGATTAATTGAAGCATCACACTACAAAAAAGATACTTGCGTAGGCTCGTTGTCCACATTGTATTTGGGGTGTATACCCATTGTATTTGGGCGGTTTGGGCGTACATTTAAAAACACGCGTTTGCATGCAAGCAAGTGATGCGGTAATTCAGTTACACTGTAGTTGAGGACTGTCCCCAGACTAAGCTGCATATAAAAGCATAGGTTTTCACTTGCACATCAAAAAGTTTGGAATACAGACTTTATTCCATTGTTCCCATTGTTCCCAAATGCTTAAAACTGTTAGCCTCAATCTCTTTTCCCTGATAGAATCATTTTTCTACTTTGATGAATGTCCCCCTTTCTAAAACAACCATAACTTTGTTTTCTTTAAGTTCACTTTGAGTCCTAGAGAAGTTTGATGTGCTTATCCGTGTTGTTTAATTGATTTTGTAGCCCCGAAGGAGTTGTCGATATCCTGGCAAACATAGATCATCAGCAAAATAACAATTAAAAAAGATTTCTTGTAAGCCTGGCAAAAAAACTGGAATCGTGTTTGCCATGCTGTGTTACGCGCGCAGCAACCTCAGTTATCAACAAAGAAAAA
>JADBJO010018112.1:27407-36053 GCA_016801955.1 Conus betulinus | reverse complement strand
ACAAAAGAAAAGAGAAAAGAAGAGAATAGAAAACAGGAAAATCCAACTAATACTAATAAAATAAAGAAAACGAAGGGAACAGATCGAATAAAGACGGAAAAAGATAAAGAGGGTGGGGTAGGGAAGAAGAAAAGAAAGAAAGAGAGACAGACACCCAAGAAAAATGATGGAGGAAAGAAGAGAAGAGAACAAGGGGCCGAATGAAAAACAAGTATAAGAATGGGAAAGGAACCCGAAGAAGAGGGCGAGCAGAAGACAGAAAAGAAACGAAGAAGAAGAAAAGAAGGCACTAAGAATAAAATAATTAAATAACCAAAGATGAAAAGGAAGTATGTAAAAAAAAGAGAAAAGAAAATAAGTGTAGGATTTTGACATGGAAGTGCAGAAGGATGTAGGATGTAGATGGAGGGGAATAGGAGGAGGATTAGGCAGGAGAATTATAGGAGAAGAATAACAAACAAAAGATAACTAAATACAGGAGTATGAATCAGAGTTATAAAAGAAGTAGGAGCAAAGGTTACTAGGAGGAATTAGGGGATAATCATGGAAAAGACAAAATCTGAGATTGTGTGGGAGGTGTTTGGTTTTTGGGGTGTGGGGTGTTTTAGGGGGGGGTTGGGGGGGTTTGGTATGGTTGGGTGGGGGGTGGGGGGGGCGGGGAGGAACAGAAGGAGGAAATGGAGGAAGCAAAAACGGAGAATATGTTGGATGAGCAGAACAACAGAAGTATGAGAAGGCGCATGAGGAGAGTAAGCAAAGTGAAGAAAAAATGATAAGTAATTAGTAGTAAGTAGTAGTAGTAGTGTTAGTAGTAGTAGTATAGTAGTAGTAATAGTAGTAGTATTATAAGAAGAAATACGAAGAGACAAAGAAGCAGAAGAAACAAAGAAGAAAAGAAGAAAAGGAGGAGGAGGGGGAGAAGATGAGGGAGAATAATAAATGGGTGAAAGAAACAAGGATGAGGAGGAGAAGGAGAGAAGGAGGAGAAGAGGAGGAAACATCAACAACAGCAATGTGCCAACAACATAAACAAGCAGTCAGAAGAGGGAGAGGGGGAGGAGATATGAAGAAGAAGAAGAAGAAAGAAGAAGAAGAAAAAGAAGAAGAAAGAAGAGAGAAGAAGAAACAACAACAACAACAACAACAACAACAACAACAAGAATACGAAAGAATTCAAAGTACAACACCAACCGCAACACAACAACAACAACAACAACAACAACAGCAATACAACAATAGCAGCAAAATCCACACTGTTTCCCCTATCTCCCCAGACATTTGCTGATGTCCTGTCTCCCAGCTTAATCACCCCCTCTCTCCCCTCCCCCCCCCCCCCCTCCCCCTCCCCACATCCAGTGAATGGAGTTCTCACAAACAGACTGACCCTTTTGGGCGTAAGCCCCTTCTTTCCTTGATCGATGCCAAACGCTTCATTTTGCCCTTCACTTCCCTCAGTTCTGCCTCGATCTCCACCAGTGCTACACAACACACACCGCACTAATGCACCCACGGAATACAGAAGCAGAACCAGACACACTTTGTTTTGTTTTTGGGTTTTTTTTTTTTAATCAGGGAAACCTGAATTTTTCATTTAGTCACAGTCTTATTCCCCATTTTTTAAACACACCATGTTGTTTAGTCCAGAATTGTGGCAAAAAGAAAAAGAAAACGAACAGTAACAACAACTGGCGCAGCAACAACAATGACAAGAGCTAGAGCCACAACGAGAAGATTATACATATCCCAGCTAATGCTCCCTGATCGGATTACCGTTGGTCATCGCGCGGCGAGAGGTGTCCTGTCTCACCGCTAAAGACCTAGGAAGGACCAACGTCCGACAAGAAACAGGATCACCCCCAGAGACCGGTACCAGCTCTTCTCCGCCAGATCAATACGAGACTCTTAATTACACAGATCTTCCTCTCCCTCCTCGCCATCACCACCATCATCACTGTCATCACATCAAAACCAGCATGGGAACCAGACGGACAGAATGATATTGCTAGATGTGGCATTGCCTTAGTTCAACAGTCCGAACTGATTTCGCTTTAAGGCAGGGGGGGGGGGGGGGGAGTGAGGGGGGGAGGAGGATACTCTGAAATTCCGGAGATCTTCCAAGTCAGAAAAAGGAAATACAAGGTTTCTAGTAAAAAGGAGACAGAGTAGAGGAAACACGGGGGAAACGCAACGACAACGATTATATTGCAGTAATAATAATTTATTATTAATTATTATAATGATGACGATTTTTATATGCTTATCACATCTCTACTGAACTCACGCCACAGAAAAGAACAAACATGCGTTCATTGACTTTGAAATAGGAAATCAAAGATATTTAATAAAGGAAGAAAAAGATGAGCACAGAAAAAAAAACAAAAACACACACACAAAAAAACAGTAACAGCAATGCTTATATCACAATAGTGATAGTAGTAATTTATTTGAACCCTATCTCAGCTGAGCTCACACAAGAGCTCTTGCGAAAACAAACACTCATGCTTTCATATGGACACAGGAATGATAGATTTCCTTCAGAGAAGAAGAGCAAAGAGAGACCGGCGGGGGGGAGGGGGGGGGGGGGGGGCAGCAACAACTGTGTTTGTAATATTATTGATTTGATAGTAATAACAATAATGATGATGATAATAATCATAATGTAATGATGATGATGATGATGATGATGATGATGATGATGATGGTAATAATAATAATAATAATGATGATGATGATGATGATGATGATAATGATACTTATAATGACAACGACGATGATGATGATGACCATGATGATGAGGATGATGATGATCACAATAACAAACAAAAACACCACCATCATCAACATCACCACCACCACCACCACTATTGCTACTGCAACCACTACCACTACTACACCAAGAACTACTACTACTATTACTACTACTACTACTACTACTACTGCTACTACTACTACTACTACTACTACTAATAATAATAAAATAATAATAATAGTTATTATCATCATCATGATGATAATGTTAATAATGAAAATAATAATTGTAATTGTAACAATACTAATCCAGTGCACACAGTCCTCTTGAGATCAGGACGCCAACCAAAGCAAACAAGTCAATGTTGGTACATCGGCCATCTTCACTCCCATTGCACACTACCACACACACATCAACATAACAACTGTACCTCCCTGTTGGCCTTCACATCCTCCTTCCAGACAAAAAAAGACAATTATAACCAAACACACACACTCACTCACTCACACACACACACACACACACACACACACACACACACACACACACACACACACACGCACGCGCACGCACACACACACACACACACACACACACACACACACACACACACACACACACACACACACACCACATGCAACCACACATGCAACACACACGCATATGCACACGCACATTTTCACCACACATACACAAGCGCAAATGCATGCACGAATGTATGCACACATGGGCGTGCGTGCACACATACAGAGAGAGGGAAAGAGAGAGTCAGACAAAGAAAGAGAGAGAGAAGAGAGAGAGAGAGAGAGAGAGAGAGAGAGAGAGAGAGAGACAGACAGACAGACAGACAGACAGACAGAGACAGACAGAGAAAGAGAACTGGGAGTGACAGAGAAACACAGTGAGACAGAGAAAGTGAGAGGAAGAGATAGACAGACAGTCAGATAGTAAAGAGAGAGAAAGAGGGAGGCAGACAGACAGACAGACAGACAGACAGACAGACAGACAGACAGACAGACAGAGAGAGTGTGTGTATCGAGGCACTACAGACACTTTCAAAATACACATACAATACACATACACATACCACACAAAAAAGCAACACCTACATCCCTCAATCAGTGAACGGAAGAAGTGAAGAACTAAAAACATAAATGGGATTTCATTTGATTCTGAAAGTTCAGTGACAGTGAGCGACGAACTGAAAGCAAAAGTTCACGTGGTGGATCAGGTTTACGAGAGATGCGTGTATCATCAGATGAACTGACAGAACGTGAGGGGACATACTGACGAACACGTTCAGGTCAGTACCATGGGCTGTGCCAGGCAAGACGTTGAAGCAAAGAGCGCCAATTTTCTTTTCAACTGCAGACAGTGAAACCTGCAGATCAGGAGGCAGGGGCGCAACACGCTCTCCCTTTCAGTGCTTTTCTTTCTTTCTTTCTTTCTTTTTTTTCTTTCTTTCTTTCTTTCTTTCTGCGTACGCGTACGCAGGCTGATACTCCCGCGGACACTGCCTGTATAGACAGGCAGTGGGATTTTGTGTGTATGACCGTTTTTTTTTTTATCCCGCCCTTAAGGCAGCCATACTCCATCTTCGGGCAAGATGCATGCTATGTGTAACGTGTCATCCATACCAACGGCCAAACTGGCCTTCTCTTCCGAAAGTTGGTGATGGGATTTTTACGTTGAAAATGAGGTCAGCAGCACAGTTTATCACTCTCTGCAATCAGTTTTGAAGATTCTGATCGAATCCTGCAAGTAAAGCATTAAATTAGCATAATCAAGAGAGCACCAGAGTTTGTGATCAAAGAGGATGAAGCTTCGTTAGCAAGTTTGTAGTGCAGCCAGTCCTCTGGATCTGGATGTAAGTGGTTTGGCCAGAAGAAGAAGAAATAAACATGTTCCTTCCATTTTCTCACCGGTCCAATTACAACTGATCAGAGGAGTCTGGCGTGCAGTCTGGTAGCTAAACACTTCCAGAAAAGCACCCAGGTTCTCACAGAAACCCATTCCTATCCCCCGGGCACGTCCAGCAGTCTGACCGATCGATGCCAGACCCGTTTTAATTAACAGCCCTCTGTCCCCGTCCTGGCCACTACCTACCATCGCCACAACCACCAAACACACACGTCCTTCAACTCGTACAGCGAGGAAGCCGGATGTCGTTAGAGGTAAAAAGGGAACGCTCGATTTGTCCCTGTGCGTGCGTGTGTGTGTGTGTGTGTGTGTGTGTGTGTGTGTGTGTGTGTGTGTGTGTGTGTGTGTGTGTGTGTGTGTGTGTGTGTGTGTGTGTGTGTGTGTGTGTGTGTGTGTGTGTGTGTTTGTGTGCGCGAGCGCGCGCACACGCACTTGTGATCATGGAATGGGTAGAGACCTCAGAAGTTTTCACAGATCGCCTCAATATTCTTCCTAATTACACTTCAAATACTGTACCTGAGAGAGAATAAACACAACCGAAGAAGAAGTTTCAATTAAGGCGACATGGAACCCTTCGTTTACTTTCTTTCATTAACACAGGGAGCAAAAATAACACACACACACACACACACACACACACACACACACACACACACACACACACACACACACACACACACACAGATTTTTCCAACTACAGTCCAAAAGGACGACAATGGAGTTAATGCCAGGAAGTTTCACTGTGGTCTAGACCTACATGACTGGCTGCACTCCAGGCTTCTGTTCATAACAGATGCTGCCGTCCAACTGGGTCAGTGCGTACAGACAAACGGCACACAGAGGAGCTGTATATGGATGATTTTAGTCCATGGCACTGCACAATGGACACAGGTGCCCATCCTGGTGTTCCTAATGACACCTTGCAGTCAGGCCAGCAAGTGAGAGCTACAGAAGCAGTGCAAGATGGGGGGGGGGGGGGGGGGGGGGAGAACGAGAAGGAAAATAAGGACAAAAAAAAAAAAAATCAATGACAAGGGGGGAAAATACACCCGAAGATGCGGGGAGGACCCAGAGAAGTACTGTCCTCACTGCTAAGCAAAAACCAGCAGGGAGCCATCCTGCATCATCTTTGGAAGCCTGCGCTGTGTTCACACAGGGAGCAGGCACGCGCAGGGCGTCCCTTAAGACGTCAAGGGACATAACTGCTCCCTGGCAGACGCCATTGTGCAATGGCCACTGGATGAGACAGGACAGAACTCCAGGAGAGCGTTCCCATGGGTGTACAGGCCTATGTTTCCTAACTGCAGAGCTCCACTGGCAAAGCACGCCATCGTCAGGCATGTTGCAGAGACCGTAGACCTCCGCTATGGTCGAACAAACTATGGATCTTTAAAACTGGTTCAGCAGGTTTTGGGGTCCTCTTACTGAGCAGATCCCTGATCCCAGTCTACATCGCCGGATCCACACCCAAGCTCACCAGGCTCACCTGTAGGTCACAGATCAAGCGTCCCCCAACTTTCGATCAAATCACTTGTAATATACTTGTCTAGCTGAATGGTCTGAATCTGTCCCCGAATCCAGATCCGCTCTAAAATTTCATTAGGTATCTGCTGTAACCTTTTTCCGTTCCAGTTCTCGGGAGTAATGCATCCCCACGGCCGTTAGGAGCACAGATTACACCGAAACAAAAAAAAAAAACCCTTCAATGTAAACATCTGAATTCAACAAAAAAATACAATTAAAAAGGCCAATGGTCAGCACAATGGACAGCTGGTGTCCACGCTGTACAGTGTTCAGTCGCATTACCTTGTCGCCGAATTACAATAAAAAAAAAAAAAAAAAAAAAAAAAAAAAAAAAGATGACTGACATAAGATAAATTGTGGCCGGATCATGGTTAAAAAGAGAATGAAAGGCTTTTCCAAGTAAGGCAGGAGGACGGAACATAAAAGCAGAAAAAACAGTGGATGACAAAAAAGCGCAGAGTTAAGGAGAGTGATTGAATGAAGCTACGAGCCCTTAGTGTCCAGCTATAGGAAAGGAAAAGCTACGAGCCCTTAGTGTCCAGCTATAGGGAAAGGAGGGACGAAACCTTAGTGTCCAGCTATAGGGAAAGGAGGGACGAAACCTTAGTGTCCAGCTATAGGGAGGAGGAGGGGACGAGCCCTTAGTGTCCAGCTATAGGGAAAGGAGGAGGGACGAGCCCTTAGTGTCCAGCTATAGGGACGAGCCCTTAGTGTCCAGCTATAGGGAAAGGAGGGACGAGCCCTTAGTGTCCAGCTATAGGGAAAGGAGGAGGGATGAGCCCTTAGTGTCCAGCTACAGAGAAAGGAGGGACAAACCTTAGTGTCCAGCTATAGGGAAAGGAGGGACGAGCCCTTAGTGTCCAGCTACAGAGAAAGGAGGGACAAACCTTAGTGTCCAGCTATAGGGAAAGGAGGGACGAGCCCTTAGTGTCCAGCTACAGAGAAAGGAGGGACAAACCTTAGTGTCCAGCTATAGAGACGAGCCCTTAGTGTCCAGCTATAGGGAAGAGCCTTAGTGTCCAGCTATAGGGACGAGCCTTTAGTGTCCAGCTATAGGGACGAGCCTTTAGTGTCCAGCTATAGGGACGAGCTTTAGTGTCCAGCTATAGAGACGAGCCCTTAGTGTCCAGCTATAGGACGAGCCCTTAGTGTCCAGCTATAGAGACGAGTCCTTAGTGTCCAGCTATAGGGACGAGCCCTTAGTGTCCAGCTATAGGGACGAGCCCTTAGTGTCCAGCTATAGGGACGAGCCCTTAGTGTCCAGCTATAGGGACGAGCCCTTAGTGTCCAGAGAAGGGACGAGCCCACAGGCATCCCAGCAGTATAATTAATGAAGTTCTCTCTCTCTCTCTCTCTCTCTCTCTCTCTCTCTCTCTCTCTCTCTCTCTCTCTCTCTCAGCTCGTTGGTGCGTTCATTCCATGCAGACCATAGATCTGACCTGGACGTACAAACGTGCCCAGAAACAGACTCCTCCCCATGGGATACATCCACTGTTCTTCATCTGATCGTTGCCAGACGCTCAATTATACCCCCCCCCCCTAGTCCACCACCACCACCACCTCCACCCCATCACCACAAGTACCACGCCAAACCAGCACCAGCAACCCCGAGGAATACAGGGACGGAAGCGGAGCTCACTCACGTTCAAAACAGAAAACTTGTTTGCCTCGGGAAGAGGATCCTCACCCCGCCCACCCACTGTCTCCACCCCCATCTCCTTTTACATCGACTTCTACAGCAAACCGGGCGGTCACTTAATCATTCATGAATTTTGAGAGGGGAGGGGGGGGGGGGGGGGGGGGGGGGGGCTGGGGCTTTCTCACTTCGTCTATTCAGCGTTGAAAATGGGAAATGCCGGGTGACATGTTGGGGGGGCGGGGGGGGGGGGTAGAAAAGGAGGAGGAACAGAGCGGGGTGAGGGGGAATAGGAGAAAGAGGAGAAGGGAGGAGAAACAGGAGGAGAAGGAAGGAAAGAGAAGGACAGGGAGGAGGACGACGATGAAGGGGAGGGGGGGGGACGAGAAAGAGGAGCAGGAGGACAGGGACAGCCAGAGGAGGAGGCTGAGAAGGTGGATGAGAAGGAGGTGGATGAGGAGGTGGCTGATAAAGTGGATGAGAAGGAGGTGGCTGAGAAGGAGGTGGCTGAGAAGGAGGTGGCTGAGAAGGTGAATGAGAAGGAGGTGGATGAGAAGGAGGTGGATGAGGAGGTGGCTGAGAAGATGGATGAGAAGGAGATGGATGAGAAGGAGGTGGATGAGAAGGAGGTGGATGAGGAGGTGGATGAGAAGGAGATGGCTGAGAAGGTGGCTGAGGAGGTGGCAGAGAAGGAGGTGGATGAGAAGGAGTGGATGAGAAGGAGGAGGCAGAGAAGGAGGAGCATGAGAAGGAGGGGATTAGAAGGAGGAGGCAGAGGACTGGATGAGGAGGTGGATGAGAAGGAGGTCGCAGAGAA
>JADBJO010018112.1:14907-17407 GCA_016801955.1 Conus betulinus | reverse complement strand
CATTGTTTTTAAATGTGTCCAAGCTTTTTGCATATCTTTAAAATTTGACACCTCATTCTCACAAAATGAAGACCAGTATTGCCGCTTTGCTTGTGCATTTACTTTGTTTTGTGCGTTTTTTTTGCTCTTTTCTTCTCAAGAAGCTTTTTAACTTTTTCCTTAGGATCTTTTTCTCTTTTATATTCTTTTATTTTATTCTGTTTCTCTTCTTTAGCCTCTTGACAAGTCTCATTCCACCAGATATTACCCGAATGTTTCTTTGATTTTACTGATTTTACTGTTGGAATTGATTCACTAGCAGCAGAGAGTACAGTCTTTTGAAATCGATCATACAATGTTTCTACATCTTGACTATTAATTTGCTCTTCATCATATAAAATGAGCGTAACAAAAATGAAAATTTATTCCAGTTAGCAAATTTATAACAGTATTTTGGAACTTTATCGTGTGTTACATTGTTTGTTTCGGGTCTCATCGTTTCAAATGTAATGACAATAGGTAGATGGTCACTATTTAATGTGTCATTAAGTTTGCCAATCACAAGAAACCGCTAGCTCTGGGGATATTAATGTTAAATCTATGGCACTAGGATTATGTTTGGGATTGTCTGGAATGCGAGTTATATTGCCATGTTTAAAAGGTAGAGAGATGAGTCAACTATGTTCTCAGTAAAGCGGTTACTAGTTATGACTTGACATCCTTTTTCCCAAAATGGCGAATGGGCATTAAAGTCACCACTGACGAGATATTTATTTGACTGGTCTGACTGAATCGAGTGTAGCCATTCAGTGTTTGTATCATTTGGACCTTGTGGTAAATAAACAGAAACAATTGTTAGTATATTACGATTTACCTGTACCTTTACTGCACAAGCATGCATGCAGTCCGGGAACGTCTGGTGGAACAGGACTAGTGCATGGCAGGTATTTTTTTCTCCTTCACGAATATATATTGCTACATTTATTTTTTCATGGTTATCTACTTTTTGAATAATAGGTGGAAAATAGTAATTGTCTAACCTAGGTAACTTTTCCTTCCGTACATTTAATGATTGCAAAACTAAAACATGATATTTTTTCTTCTGATAGTTGTTGTACTAATTGATCAAGTGGTTGTGATGGATCGACAATTCCATTGAAATACCTTAAAAACTTTATCTGTCATAAGTAAACTGAGAGGACAAAATATTGATCAATGTACTTAAGACATTTTTATATTTAGGCATACATAAGTATGTAAGACACAAGATGAGGATAAATGTATGACAGTCAAACTAATGATGTTGGATTTAACAGTGCATAGAACCAAAATAATGTTCATTTCTTAAATATAAAAGGGCCGATCGTGTATGCTGCTCCAAGGGTAGAAATGCAGGTCATCCGGGTGGGGATGGAAGGACCTAGGGTTGAGGTAGCGGCGCCGTGCAGTCTTCTTTGGCCTGGTCCAGAGTAGCCCATTCAGATGATGCCCAATTGTCCTGGCGAGGATACTGGTGCCCGTGAAGGTAGGGTGGAGACCGTCATGGAGGATGCTGGTCGTAACTGGAAGCCGCGAGTGACTGACAAGGGAAAACGTTTTCCATGTTACATAGCTCAGAAGCTACTATGGCGTTGAACAAATCCGCCTTTACATTCAGCTGGGGTCCTTGACAGGCGTCACCTTACTAATGACCAATTTCATTTGGGGACAGCTGTTAGAAATGTCTTTGATGCATTTCACAAGTTCATCAGCGCAGCTTGCAGGTGTTGTGTTCTTTAGGTCATTGATTCCACAATGGACTAGCAGTGCATCGTACGACTCGTCGGCTTTCTTGAGTGCTGGTTTGATTTCACTTATTCTGAAAGCTTTTTCCGTTTTGCCTCTAAACCCGAAAGACTTCCCAAGTCTGTTCTTGTTGATTTTTGCAAGCACAGAGTCATGGACAAACAGCACATTTGGAAGTTCCCTTGTTTCGCTTTCATCTTCACCGCGTTCTCTAGCTGAGTGATGACGTAATTTGCCGTGATGATCTCTGACGTAGTTCTTACTTTTGACGCTCTTCTCTTTTTCATGTTCTGTTTTTGTTTTTGCCTTCGGATTTTTTTCTTTGTATTGGCACTCTGTTGATTTTAACACTTCTTTTTCACTAGGCCTTTGTTGAACAGTAATATTTGATTGTTTAATAGGCTCGGACCGCAAGGCATCTGCGTAAGACGGGTGGTGAAGAGTTTCGGTTTGTGTCTCTTGGTCTTTGTTTTTGTGCTTTGACAGAGTCGACTCGATGATTTTGGACTGGTTCTCGATGATTTTTTCGAGATTATAGAGTCTGTCGCTTAGCGATCTAACTAGGCTTTTCATGTCAAGCATCTCTTCCACTGTTTGTTCATCATTGTCGCCAATGTGAAGAACTACTTTGTCTTCCTGTTTGTTTTGGAAGATGTTCCGAAACGTTTGATTTTCTCTAGACTGCTGGGGTCGATTTGACTCGAGCTACTCACATTTTTTGACAGAAGCGATAGAA
>JADBJO010018112.1:5000-11752 GCA_016801955.1 Conus betulinus | reverse complement strand
TTTTTCTTGCTCCCTAGACGAGGAGGAGACTTGTTTGAACGTTTTCCCATTGTACCCATCACTAAATTTTATACAATTGTGATAATATTGAATGTCTGAGTTCATCAATGAGGTTTAAACTTTTTGTCTTTAACGTTGAAGTTATAATTGAAAAAAACATCATTCAGATCTAAGGGAACTTTGAGTGGTATTGCGTAATTGATATTTTGAGCTGCTTTTCGTGCAAGCTGATCTACACGCTCGTTGGGCACTATACCACAATGAGAGGGGATCCAACAAAAAAGTGACTGTAATGCCTTGCATGGATAAAAGGTGAATAATGTGATGAATTTCAAATATCATATCAAGTCGGATTGAAGGACATGCAGACTTAATCGAGTAGTAGATTGCTGCTTTAGAATCAACACCTATTAAGATTTGTGAACTTTTTATTGGAAAATTTAGAATAAAATCTAACGATTTAAGTATATAGCAAGTAATTCTGCACTGAATATCGATAACTGTTTACCAAGATAGAAGAGCTTTTGTACTTTGAGGCTAGGGATTATGAAGGCTGCTCCCGTGTTATTATTTTCTAGCACTGAGCCATCTGTAAAAATTTTCAAATGATGATTGTACTTAGTTTCTAAATGAGTGTAAACAGATGTTCTTAAGATATGTGGACAATCCTTTTTTGAAACATCTGTATAATCAATATCAAAGGAGGCTTTACAGTGTTCCCATTTTGGAATAGGTGAATACGTGGGCTTTGGGGCTATGTTATTTTTATCTATTTTTTGGTATCCTTTAGAAGATCAGAGGAAAAATGAGTAAATAGACCTTGCTGACTGTATGTTTTTGGCACGTTTTCCAAATCCTTCTCTGATTTTAAAACATACTTCTTCTCAGCAAAAAATTGTTTTGTGAGAAGCTCTTTAAGACAAATTTTGAAGTAGAAGCTTCCCGAGTTCTGAAAGGGGCAAGATCCCTGCTTCATTATAGGTCCCTAAATTAGATGTATGTGTGGGAACCCCAAGGGCAATTTATATTTATACGCTTTGCAGTCAGTGCTCTGAAGTTTATTTAAAGGTATTGAGGTGCATTAAAAAATACTTCTTGAGCGTAAGTTAGTCTAGAGCGAATAAGGGCAGTTGCTAAAATGGTTAATGATTTTGAATCCTGTCCCCAAGATTGTTTGCTAATATTTTTAAGGAAATTTAAGCTTTTTCTTGCTTTGTTTAAAATGTATTCAATATGAGTGTTCAAGTTTAATTTATTGCTTAAGATAACACCCAAGAATTAACACTTTTTGCATAGTTTAAAACAATGCCATCCAACGTAAAAAGTAGGAAGTTGTCCTGGATCGTAACCAGAATTAAAAAAGAATCATATTTGTTTTTTCTGGGGAAAGAGAAAGGGCGTTCTCATTTAAAAAGTTATTGATCTTATTTAGTTCATGTTGATATTTTATTTTGATGTAATTCAGTGATCTTGATGATGTATTCTTTTTCATTGTCACTTTTGTCCATAGGCATATATCATCAGCAAATTGAGCCACTTCAATATCTTTAGAAAGACTGTTAGGAAGATCAGAAATTAAAATATTAAATATATTATTGGAGATATTACTGAACCTTGGGGTAAACCCATTTGTAAAGGTCTTGGGTTGGAATATGTATTTCCTATTTTTGTTTGAATGTGCCTACAGTGTAGAAAATCTTGAATAAAAAATTGTACATATTCCCGCTGATTCCAATATTCTTTATTTTGTACATTAGTCGTTTGTGCCACACTTGTTCGTATGCTTTACGAATGTCAAAAAAGGTAGCGAGAATGTTCTTATGTCGTGCAAATTGATGTTTTACGTGTGTTGTAATTTTTACTAAGTGTTCAATTGGAGATCTGCCTGCTTGGAATGCAGCTTGGTTGATAGGAATGATACTGTTTTTGTTGCAATGATGAATTAGCCTTTTTAACACTATCTTTTTAAACACTATCTTTTCCATCAATTTACATATGTTAGATGTTAATGATATTGGTTGGATAGCTATTTATATCTTTGAGTGGTTTTCCGTGTTTATGAATTGGTATAATAATTGAGTCCTTCCAAATCAGGGGCATTTTTCCCATTGTCCAACATTTTCGGAAAAAAAATGTAGAAAATGTATTATATTTTGCGGGAAATGACCTAACATTTCATTTGAAATGCCGTCTAATCCCACTGATGTCTTTTATTCAGATTTATGATACAATCTTGGACTTCCTGCAATGTTATAGCGGTATTTAAATAGTGATTTTCTGTAGGTTGAGGGCTATTATAGATGTCTTTTTTTTCTTCTTCAGTTTCGCGGCGTTTTTTTTTTGTCCAAGGATAAGCTGTCAATGCTACTGTTGTTCGCAAATAAGTCTGCAAAGGCTTCAGCTTTATCAAAATTGATGGAAATTCAGATTGTATTAAATTAATTGGACAATGTGGAAGTAAATTCCATTTTTCATCGTTTTTTTTAATTGTGTCCAAACTTTTCGAATATCTTTAAAGTTTGACACCTCATTTTGACATATAGATAACCAATACTGCCTTTTTTGCTTGTGCAATTATTCTATTTTGGTGATTTTTTTGCTCTTTTTTTTCTCAAGAAGTTTTTTTTTTTTTTTCCTTGGGATTTGTTTCTCTTTTGTAATCTTTTTGTTTTTTTTTTCTATTTTTTTCTTGTTTTGCCTGCCGACATATACCATTCCACCAGACATTACCCGAATGTTTTTTGATTTTACAGATTTTACAGTCGGAATTGAATCTTTCGCAGCAGTGTGTACTGCATTCTGAAAATGATTGTAACCTATCGACATCTTGATTCTCAAGATTTTTCTATGTTTACATTAAATGAACTATTTAGTAGATATGAAAATTTATTCCAGTTAGCAAACTTGTAACAATATTTAGGAACTTTGTCATGCGTGACATCGGTTGTTTCAGGTCTCATACGTTCAAGAGAAATGACAACAGGGAGGTGATCACTATTTAATGGATCATGAAGTGTTTTTGCCAGTCACATGATATAGCTAGTTCAGGAGATATGAATGATAAGTCGATGGCACTAGGATTATGTTTAGGGTTGTCTGGAATACGAGTAATACTGCCATCGTTGAGAAGTAAAGAGAGGAGTCCACTATATTTTCAATAAAAGGATATTGGTGATTACCTGGCACTCTTTTTCCCAAAATGGTGAATGGGCGTTAAAATCGCCAGTGATTACATATTTGGTAGACTGGTTTAATTGAAATGAGCGTAGCCATTCTGTATTACGATCGTTGGGCCTTGAGGTAAGTATACAGAGAGACGACTGTTGCTACATTATAATCAATTTGACTCTGACTGCACATGAGTGCAACCCAGGAATGTCTGGTGGGGCAGGGACTGGCACATGGGGCATATTTTACATCTTCACGAACATATATTGCCACATTTATTTTTTCATCATTATTAATGTTTGGGGTAATTGGCGGAAAATAGTAATTAGGAAGTTTAGGTAGTTTAGTTTTTGCGGACATTCAGTGATTGCAAAGCCAATATGTTATACTTTACTTCAGATAGGTGTTGTACTAGTTGGTCTGTACTGGTTGTGATGGATCGACAATTCCATTGCAGCACTTTAAAATCTGTAACTAACATGTGTTATATCAATATAGGTAATCAAAAAACCCCAAACATAGAAAGGGGGGAAAGTGATTAAATGCAAGTGATGCACTGAAAGGTGACTAACAATACTAAATATAACTACACAGAACTACAAATAGCAGGATTATGGTTACTTAACTTTTACAGCAGTAACCTTTTCTTTGCAACATAAATAGGATTGTCAAGAGGCGGGAAAAAAAAAAAATCCGAGTTAGTCCAGTAACAAGAGAGAACAAGGTTATTGCAAGTTCAGCTCCTTTTCTATTCCAGTTTTCCCGAAGTAGTCCAAATGTGAGTATGGTCTTCCTTACAGAGATTCTACAGTCTCTCTCATTATATCATAGATGTTCCACAAAAATCGTGGGTGGTCACCAACAAAAGATGGACGTCCTGGGAAGAGTGTGTGTGTGTGTGTGTGTGTGTGTGGTGTGTGTGTGTGTGTGTGTGGTGTGTGTGTGCATGTGTGTGCATGTGTGTGTGTGTGTGGTGTGTGTGTGTGTGTGTGTGTGTGTGTGTGTGTGTGTGTGTGTGTGTGAGTGTGTGAGACTCTGTGTGTGTGTGTGTGTGTGTGTGTGTGTGTGTGTGTGTGTGTGTGTGCGCGCGTGCGCGTGCGTGCGTGCGTGCGTGTTTGTGTGTTTGGATACAAAAATGTATACCGATTTAAGAATTAGAGTAATCTACACCAGCTAAAAGAGTTCATTTCTTCCAGATGAGAGCCTTGTTCCAACTGGTGTTCCTCACAGCTGTATGAAACTATAGGGCAGATCTGGCTGTGCTGGAAAATAGACGGTCCCATTAGAGTTTACCACCAAAAAAGTGTACATGTGTGCATTTTTTTTTTTCTCTCACATCATATCTCATTCCCTCTACCTTGTCAGGTCTTTTGAGACAACCATTGGCTGCCTACACTTGTTTGTTGCATTGTTCAATTGATCATGCAACAGAACCTCCAGCGGTGGAGGAACGCATCTCATTTTGGCAGGTCTACAAGTGGGGGATTTATGATCAATTCTTTGCTTGACCACGTGTGTTGGAAATTCAACGAAACTGACCAGGATTGCATGTAAAAGATCACCACCCATAACATCTCTCAACCTGACCCGCTCGCTCCCCCTCCCCCCCCCCCCCCCCCCCCCCCCCCCCCCCCCGCCTTTATAACATCCCTCACCCTTGCCCTTCGCTCACCCCCCCCCCTCTCTCTCTCTCTCTTCTCCTCATCTCTACTCTCTCTCTCTCTCTCTGCTGCTCTGTGTCTGTTTTTTTTTTCAATTCGCTAGTACGCACAATAATTCGTTCACGTTCAAACTCTCTAGGAAACTGAATTACGAGTAATCTTTACTGAAATTAACACAGAGAGAGAGAGAGAGAGAGGGGAGAGAGAGGAGAGGAGAGAGAGAGAGAGAGAGAGAGAGAGAGAGAGAGAGAGAGAGAGGAGGAGCATACAGCCTTGTGTTCTCATTTCGTTTCAGGAGCTAAGCTCGGCTCTCCACTGAGGAGGACGGAATGAACGACTACGTCACTTTGTCTTCAGTAGCTTGTGTTTCGCCTGTCAGGGTTTCTGGCAGTGTTAGGCGGAACCGTGCTGAAACATTGACGTATGAATGACGAAGAAAATGTAACTATGCATGCATGTACCTCATAAACACATGTAACTATGATTGTATTTAACTAGCTTCTGATCTCTCTCTCTCTCTCTCTCTCTCTCTCTCTCTCTCTCTCTCTCTCTCTCCTCTGTCTGTCTGTCTGTCTGTCTGTCTGTCTGTCTCTCTCTCTCTCTCTCTCTCTCTCTCTCTCTCTCTCTCTCTCCACACACACACACACACACCACACACACACACACACACACACACACACACATGTCTATGTTTATGTTGCCGAAGGCATGTTTGAATGCTCTATTACATTTACTGAGTCTCGGGTCATATATTCTACTACAGTGTTGGATTGAGCGACTGACAATGTAGCAAGTGATGTTTCGGAGTCCTTATTCAGTCTCCGCAAGCTAAACCATGAGCTAATGTGGCATGAGTCTTCATCTTTTATGTCTTCTGGGTACAAATGGCTGATAAGCGCTTATTACACGGTGGGTTTTGTTTTCGTTTTTTGTTTTCGTTTCGGGATGAAGGTGTGAACAAAGAAACATGTCTTGTCCACCAACGAACTAAATAATCATAATCATCTGATTTGCCATGTAAACAAAATTCGGGTATCTCCACTGAGAATTGACTTCATTAATTTTACATTGTTTTACTTGTTGTTTTTGTTTTACTCTGGTGGCTGCTTTTTTATTTTTAAACATACTGTCTTCTCCCTATGTGTTTTTACGTGTAAACATTCTTCAAACACTGGTGCTGCTTTTGATTTGTAAGTGGGGGGCTCTAAACGACCCATTCGCTGTATAATATCAAAATAGGTTTGCAGATCTGCAGAATAAATCACCGTATGGTGTGGAACGATGGATGGGTGTTTGTTCTTTGCCTCTTTGTCTGTTGTTCTCTGCCTGTCTGACTGTATCTCTGTGCCACCTTCTTCCCCCCTCTCTCTCTCTCTCTCTCTCTCTCTCTCTCTCTGAAGGTGAGCTAGAGCGTACATGCATGTGCACGCATTTGTGCGAATGTCTTTGTGCGTGCATGTGCGTGCGTGCGTGCGTGCGTGCGCGCGCGCGCGTGTGTGTGTGTGTGTGTTTGTGTGTGTGTGTGTGTGCGTGCGTGCGTGCGTGTGTGTGTGTGTGTGTGTGTGTGTGTGTGTGTGTGTGTGTGTGTGTGTGTGTGTGTGTGTGTGTGTGTGACATGGAAGACCAACCGAGAGAGAGAGAGACAGAGACAGAGACAGAGACAGAGAGAGAGAGAGACAGAGAGAAGGAGCCACACAGGCAGACTCAGAGACACGGAAATAACAAGAGATACATGAGTTGAAACAGAACTGAAGTGTAAGTGCATCATACAGAGGATTTATTTAATAACATTCATCGATTCAAAAAAAACAACAACAACAACAACTAGAAATGACAGAGAGATAACTCATAAAAGCGAGACTCTATCTGCCTGAGTTCTGCTGCCTTAATTAATTGTTACATTTTTTTTTTCTTTTTTTTTCT
>JADBJO010018111.1:35000-36053 GCA_016801955.1 Conus betulinus | reverse complement strand
GCAACGGAGAAGAAAGAAAGGAGAAACTGAGGTTCATTCCGCTGTCTGAGAGCTGATGAGCGTCAGACGTCCAGTCTCCAACACTGTAGTGAGACTGGGTTCCCAAGAGCAAGTTTCTTAAAACCACAAAGAATTTCAAAATGAAACAATGAGACTGATCTTTGGGAACTACGGACTCAACCAACTAAAAAACTATTGCGATACCTGCTTAAACCTACTTCAGTGCAAATCAGACACAAGCTGGAACAGGTGACGGCATATTTTTAGAGCACTTAATAATCCCCCCAGACTCCAAGTACATGCAGGGACGCGGAAAATCGTGGATGGGACTGATCGAATACAACATGTATATTGATTGATGAAAAGCGAGTTTGATGTATGAGACAAGCATCGATATTCATTGAAACACATCGCCGACCCACTGTTTGTCAGATGTTTGATGTGTAAACCTCGCTTGGCGGTTTTAACGGTGCTCCAGACCAGTTCATGATCAACTCTGGGACACATTGTCCTCAATGGCTATTGGTGATTCGTGGCCTTTTCTTGAACCACGTTTTCAGACACACCGGTAACAACTCCACACTTATACAGGGAACATTCATTTTTCTGAACACCCCTGTTCCCACATTTACCAAAAAACGTCTCTGGTGGAGACTCGTGTCTAAATGCTTCAAAACAAACCACTAAATATAGACTGTAACCGAAATAATCGACAAACATAGACATAAAAGAAACTGCTAACTATAGACTGTAACGGAAAGAAATCGACAGACACAGACATAAAAAAAAATCAATGTAGCTGTTTAGTAGATGCCCGAAATCAATTTGCACTCAGATTTCGTGCAGATTTGGTCCATACCTACAATACGAAGCTTATTCGTTGAACACATCGACGGACATATTGATCAAATTTTTTTTTTGATGCATAGATTATTTATGGTGGAATCACGCATGCCTCAGTTAAGTTCATTCTAAATAAAGGACACATTGATCCTTAAATGGCAATGGGAGAGGTCCCCGCTTACTACCGTTGAGAGACCAATAGTCTTGAAA
>JADBJO010018111.1:17500-25000 GCA_016801955.1 Conus betulinus | reverse complement strand
TGGCCGAAAATTTCCCGAAGGTCAATTTTTTTTTTTTTTTATTAGACTCTTGAAGTCAGAACACACAGAAAAACATTGGTATGGATGACACGTTACACGTAGCATGCACCTTCCCCCGAAGATGGAGTATGGCTGCTTTAATGGCGGGATAAAAAAAAAACAACAACAAAAAAAAACCGGTCATACACACAAAACTCCACTGCCTGTCTGTACAGGCAGTGTCCGCAGGAGTGATTAGCCTGCGTATGCAGAAAGAAAGAGAAAATCCAGGGAAAATCTATTTTTCCGTAACGGAAGCTGATTATCTCGGAATAACAACAAAACAAACAAAGCAAGCTCCCCATAAGCTCAGTATCCCAGAAATATATGATTTGCCGTGAAAGGAGCTTTTTATCCCTGGAAAAGATATTTTTCCCGTGAAAGCATTATCCCGGAAGGATTTATTTCGCTGTGAAAACAGCTTATTATTTGTAAATAAGAAAATCTGCTCAACTTCTTGGTCCCTTGGTATCGTTGTATTTGCAAGTATGTCGAGCCCCCCTCCCCCCCTCCTCTCCTCCCCCCCCCCCCCCAACATCTCCTCCCCCCCCCGCGCCAACATCCCCCCCCCCCCCCTCCCCCCCCCCCCCCCCCCCCCCCCCCCCCCCCCCCCCAAAAAAAAAAAGTAAATTTCAAAGCTGTCGCAAAAAGGATTTTTGCTCAATTATCGTGACAATCAGATTCATCATCTTGTGCCCACCACGTCATAAAAAAATGTTCAGAGAATTTCTTAGAGTGAAGCAAGTTAATCACACACACACACACACACACACACACACACACACACACAGACACACACACACACACCTATCTTGCCAGTGATTTCTGAAAATTGTATTGAAGGCGTTCTCAAAAATGCATCTAGTTTGTTTAATATTTCGAAATGTTTACTTCATAGTCCTGTAGGACATTTGTTATAGACTAGTTGATTGTTTTTGTTGTTAATGCTCATTTTCTTTTTCTTCCTTAGCCAAGAGACATAAATACATACACACACAATACGGTCCCTCTCCCCTCATCCTCCTCCCGATCCCTTCCCTCCCCCCTCCCCTCCCCCCGTCTAATATCACTATGTGGATAGACGTTAAATTGATGACAACAACAACAACACACACACACGCACGCGAACGCGCGCGCGCCCACCTAGAGAGAGAGAGAGAGAGAGAGAGAGAGAGAGAGAGAGAGAGGGAGGGATGGTGTAGGGGAAGTAATCGAAATGAACACTTCACGACATAATGAATTATTGCCCTTCCACAAATTCGGTCTGTGCCACCGCAACTCTGCGACAACCACTTCCTCTGTCATCAGTCCTGCACTGGCTCGACTGCACATGATGTCGACAATGGATTTAAGCGTTTATTTGGTGTGTGTGTGTGTGTGTGTGTGTGTGTGTGTGTGTGTGTGTGTGTGTGTGTGTGTGTGTGTGTATAAACATATTCGATTTTGAGTATATGAATGTGATGATGTGGTGAGAATGATACACATTACAAATAAAGTAGACTGTATGACGGGGTAAGCACCTTTTATTTGATCATACACAAACAACAACAAAACCAATGACAACAACAACAACAACAACGATGATAGTAAAAATGACCTAAAAGTACAAGAACTATGATGGAAAAAGAGAAGAAGAAAAAAGAAGTACATGGTACAAACTCTTGGTATGGAAATTATCATAGCTTCAGTTTAACGGAAAGAGTTTCAACTCCACGATCAAAACAAAACAAAACAACAACAACAACAACAACATCGTGATGTCCAAAATCTGAACAACACGTTGACGGTTTACCTAGACTTTTTAATTACAGTCATGTTTCAAACGAAAAACAAACAAAACAAACACAAACAAACAAAAACAAAACAAACAAACAACAAACAAAAAAAATCAGCTTCTGATATGTCTCCCGCGAGATCTCATATTGTACCATCATCACGAACCTCATACTCCGTTACACTGTCAATAAACGTCCGTAGAAAGAGCGGTTCAAAGGTCATGTACGGAGTATTACAAAAGGTCAAGGTCAAAGAGCAAACACATTGGCTCAAGTCTGTTCCATTTCCGGAACTGGGGTTCTTGTTTTGTGAAGCATGTGAAGCTAACAGGACGTCCATCAGGAAGGGTGCTGTCACGAATATTTTGAAGATGATGGACACATCAGAAATCTGTTAAAAATGATTTGACAACATGGTGAAAAGGTACCTGACTTCAGAATTTTGTTGTTGTTGACAAAAATGGTGAAAAGGTACCTGACTTCAGAATGTTGTTGTTGTTCACAAAAAATGGTGAAAAGGTACCTGACCAGAATTTTGTTGTTGTTGACAAAAAGGTGAAAAGGTACCTGACTTCAGAATTTTGTCGTCGTTGTTGTTGACAAAAATGGTGAAATGGTACCTGACTTCAAAATGTTGTTGTTGTTGATAAAAATGGTGAAAAGGTACCTGACTTCAGAATTTTGTTGTTGTTGTTGACAAAAATGGTGAAAAGGTACCTGACTTCAGAATTTTGTTGTTGTTGACAAAAATGGTGAAAAGGTACCTGACTTCAGAATTTGTTGTTGTTGACAAAAATGGTGAAAAGGTACCTGACTTGTATACTGGTCCATAACACTGTGTTGAAGTCTGTGCTTCATGTAAGATCGAAGAATTTGGAGGATGATAAACTGGCAGAGGGTAGCCCATCCATAAATAGGACTCCACCCAAACCCGGCCCTCTTGCACCAAATGTCTATTCTCTCAGTTTTGCTATTTATTTTCAAGTCAGAATATCTGAATTTCTCTTTCAGCACTGCAGACTGCTTCCAAGTCGTGTAAACAAACCAGGGTGACACTCTGTTGCAGAAGATGCTTTCTCTGATGCCTTCTGTGATCAAGTTTGGTCAAATGGTTGGAGGAAAGTTTCCATGCCGATCTTTTTTTTTTAAAACCCCAATACAATCTGAAGCGGTCGAGTATCTGGTCCTTGGCTGGCTTAAAGATTTCCTTTCACGAACAATCAAAATCAACTCAAATCCAACATTTAATAATGTCTATTCGTTTCCCCTATATAGTTAAAAAGAAAGAAAAAGGCATTTCCGATTAATGTTGTGATAAGAACAGATTCCAGGTTATAGTGGTAAAGATTCCAGGTTACAATGGTAAAGATTCCAGGTTATAATGGTAAAGATCCAAGCAGGCACGCACTCGCTGTCCTTAAAGCGTGTAGCGGAAGCGGAAGTCACATGACTTTAGTTGTGTCATGGCGGCGTCGAAGCGTTCACTCTGCGCCACTGTCAGGTAGTTCTTCCAGTCTCCGACGTCTCCTGGATAACACACGTGCACAGACAGGCACAAATACACACACGTACATGTGCAGCAAGTATACAGAGAGAGAGAGAGAGAGAGAGAGAGAGAGAGAGAGAGAGAGAGAGAGAGAGAGAGAGAGAGAGAGAAGGGGGTAGGGCGGGTTCAGATATGCCTGAAATATTTTCCCTTCTAAACATTTCTAGATTAAAATCACTATTTGGACGACGAAAGATTCCTTTTCATTCTCTCTCTCTCTCTCTCTCTCTCTCTCTCTCTCTCTCTCTCTCTCTCTCTCTCTCTCTCTCTCTCTCGTCTCTCGTCTTCGTCATTATCATCGTTGCTGTCATCACCAAAAGCATCGTCACATTCATCATCGTCATTGTCGACATCACCCTTTGCTTCCTCCTCACCGTCATTTTTTTTTTTCTTTTTTCTTTTTTTTTTGTGAGACGGTTTTCTATGTGACTCAATGATCTGGCCCGATAAAACTGGTTCTAGACCTCCAACATACTGCTCAAAAAAAAAAAAAAAAAAGAAACGCTACTGAGTTTCGCCCAGCCTTAGTGGCAAGGTACCGAACTTCACAGACGCCCTCCTGTGTGGAGAGACTGACAACGTCCAAGCCTTGAAGCCAGGCACAGGGCTGCAGACTGTTTGTGCTGCAGCTGAATGCTCTATGATTCTTAGAGACCACATGAACTGTAACTAAACGACGACTCCCCTCCAGACACCAGGTGGGGAAGCAGATCATCAGAGCCATCAGAAAAGAACTCGGCCCTCCTCCCACAGAGAATTGCTGTGGTCCTGCAGTGGATCCCTTCTCACTGTGGCATTGGAGGGGAACGAGGAGACAGACCGTCTGTCCAAGATCAGCAGCAGGCAGGAACAGTCAGGGCACCCGATGTCCTACCGTGAAGCTAAAACCATCCCTGAAGAACAACTTCAGAAGAGCGTGGCGCCAACGCTTGGACATTGGGACTGAAGAGGACGGCATCCACCAGCTCGACAGAGCAGCTCAGGCTACCATCTTCAGGCTGCGAACAGGACACTGCCAGCTCCTCTCCCATCTCGCACGTCTCAAACTCTCTCATGCTGACCAGTGCCCTTGTGGTACAGGCTCCCAAACTCCCGCCCACAGCTTACAGTCCCGCCCTCCTTTTCAAGCCTTGAGACGCCAGACGTGGCCCAGTCCGGATGAGATCTAGAAGACAAGCTGTGAGGACCGGGATGGATCTCTGCGGCGGACCGTGGACTTCGCCTTTCTAACCGGTTTGAGCATCTATATATATATGTCAGGACAGCGAACAGACCAAGGGAAGCCTGAAAACAGGTTGACGTAGATCTTGATAAGGACCATTAGTACGGAGGTTTACATACTCGGCGAACAGCATAACGTAGCATACATATTAGTCTATATGTATGAACAGAGATGAACAACAAGAAGAACATCATCATCTCATCATCATCATCATCATCATCATCATCAACAACAACAAACACAAACAACGACAACAACCAAAACGACGACGACGACGACGACAGCTACAAAAACAACAGCAACAACAACAACAACAACAACAACAACAACAACGACAAACGAATGACATCTTAATCTCTGATCTACTTCATCTTTGCTACAAATGTAAGTGGAGATGAGAAAAGAAATCTTTCCTTTTCACATAACACGATTTTTGTTGTTGTTTTTGTTTTGGTTTGTTTAAGGGGTTAAGGTTTAATCCTAGTTTAACGTCCGCATCCATCTCAGGTGACATGGCAGGTGGTTCTGTTCTCGTTTCCATGTAGCACAAATCAAAACGTCTTCTGACCGCACCACCGCCACATATGGGTGAACCATGTGTGAATATTTGGATGAAACCTTACACTGCAAGTTTACAGAGCTCTAGGAAGAGAACAGTGGGAATTAACACACGACAACACCACTCAGTTCCGATCATTTTTGGTGCAAAGACAGAGCGCGTAGCCAAAAAAAAAAAAAAAAAGTAACCCCCTTGCGGGAATAGGGTGGGGTAGGGGTGGCATGAGTGGGGAGGAAGGTAAAGGAAAGGGGTGAGGGTGGGTTGATGGTTAGGGTAGGGACGAGAAAACCAAGTCCATCCAATAATAACCGCTGCTAACCCCTAACTTGTTTGCTCAGTGAGTGACGGTAGAACGAGCGATCTTTATGGGAAATGAGCCCAACCATCTTTTGATTTTCGTTCAACTGGTCGAATTTTTTTTCTACTTTTCCGTCGTGTATTTTACAGTTTGTAAGCCATTATTTATTTGTTTCATTTTATTTTTAGCTCTGTGAAGGAAACTTACTTATTCAGAGCAAAGTCGGCCTAGTGATGCAAGCAAAGAAAGCCTACACACACATTCACATACACACTGCCATAAACACTTCTCGGGCTGTATGTGTATGATTTACATGGCGCGTTTACCTTTACGGTAGAAGTTTATGGGCGGAAGTTTGGACTGTTCTTTGCGCTCATCGGCTTTCTTCAGCTTGGCGAAGCTGGTGGCTTCAGCTATGTCCTTGCACAGCTGAGGAGAGGCCTTCACTCCTAGGAATTCGGCCAGGTTCTTCACTACCTTCTCTGGATCCTGTTTGGAATGGCATCATAGATGTATCCGTTGCGTACGTGAATTCTCTCTCTCTCTCTCTCTCTCTCTCTCTCTCTCTCTCTCTCTCTCTCTCTCTCACGCACACACACACACTACACACACACATACACACACACACACGCGCACACATGCGCGCACATGCACACGCGCGCGCGCGCGCGCGCACACACACACACACACACACACACACATCATGAAAAATAAGTGTTATGATTATTGATGCTAGGCATTCATTGCTGTTTACTGATAACTGATTGTAGTACCGTTCGTTCTCGTTTTGCCTTTATACCACATGAAAATGTTAATATTATTGATGCATTGTAGTTGTCTAATTATTATCCTTAGCAGTTTGTGTGTATGTTATTATTATTATTATTATTTTTTATTCTTGTTTGTTGTTTCAATGGTTTCTCTGTCTTTTTTTTCCTTTTAAAGTCATCTACGCCTTAACTATAATGCATGAACTTTTTAATGTTATGAAGATATGTGTGTTTGTTAAAAGTTTTGTATGTCTTAGTCGCTAGTCATACTTAGTCCCTTAACGGGGCAAGGGCCGGATGAAAAAAAAGCATGTGTCTGCTTATCTGTTACCCTTGGAAATAAACTCTCTCTCTCTCTCTCTCTCTCTCCTCTCTCTCTCTCTCTCAACAGTTTAAGAGAGCTAGAACAGTCAAAAAAAAAACTCAAAAGAACACTTACGGTTACAGAGAGGAAGCAGAAAAAGCTAGAATGAAATAACTTCACAGTATCGCACGACCATTTCATTCTGGTGTATTCAACTCATTCGAGAACGATCACGGTGTTACATATACAGGGGACTTTGAAGTCGAACAACAGACAAAGTGAAGTCAAGTGTTAGGCATCTCAAAGTGCTGGATTAGGTAAAATAATCAGGAAAATGTGAAAACATGTAGATGAATCTGATCTAAAAGTTTTGGTTTCTTTATGATTCATCGTGGAACATTTCCAATGGAATGGTCGAAATCAACTATTGTACCGATTTACAAAAAAAAAGGGGAATGCAAATAGCTCAGATAATTACAGAGGTGAAGCTCTAACAAGCCTAATTAGTAAAGTTTACATTCATATTCTGAACAAAAGAATAACAAACCGGGGCGCAGAGACGGGAGAAAATAGTTGAAGAACAAACACATTTTCGAGCGGGGTACAGCACTATAGACCATATCTTTTTACACTACACGCGCGTTGGTACAGGAGTTTTTCAAGAAGAACACCGAACTCAGTGTCGCTTTTGTGGACTTTACAAAGGCGTTTAAACTCATTAAATAGAAATGTTTATGGCGTGTCCTGAAAAAAAAAAAAACTGGTGTCAAAGGGAGATTTTGAACACGGCGCTTCGTGGGATATACGAACTGAAATATTGCTTGTGTACGAGAAAAAAAGTGTTTTGTTCTGATTTCTTTTCGTGTCCTCATGGCCCAAAACAAGGCTTCCTTTTGAGTCCGCAGTTGTTTGCGTTTTCTTTTCATAAACGAGTTAGCCCTTGAATTGTCCAGAAAAGGTAAACATAATGCACAGACGATTCCCGGA
>JADBJO010018110.1:30000-32500 GCA_016801955.1 Conus betulinus | reverse complement strand
GACAATGATAATAATAATAATAATGATGATGATGATGATGATAGTGATAATAACTGATAATGATGATAAAAAAAATAATAGCAACACCAGTAATAATGATAGTAGTAATAATAATGATTCAACACTACTACTACTACTACTACTACTGCTACTACTAGTTATAATGATGATGATGATAACGATAATAATAACAACAACACCACAGCAGCAACAGCAACAACAACAGCAACGACGACAATGATAATGGTAATGTGTAAGGTTTTGAAATTTCCATCACACCCTCTGTTGCCCTTCGACATTCAAAACTGGGCAGATTAATTTTGACCTGTCCCTGTGCTCCTGGTAAAGTTAGCGCAGACAGTGATTTCGTTATCTTCCCTGCACTTCAACAGGAGTTCAAATTACAAAACAGAAATGCAGGACAAGAAAGGACCAGGGTTTCATCGGACAAAGGAAAGAAAGAGGCGACTCGTGGTTTAGGGTATCGAGGCAGAAGGATGTGGAGGTTAAGAGGAACATACGGTTGATATGGTTGAATGGTGAGGCGGGGAGGGGTAGGTGGGGGGGGGGGAGAGAGAATTACAGCAAAGACAACCCCTAAAAGAGAGGTGAAGACAGGACATACAGATGAGAGAATGGGAAAGATCGGAGAGACCAGATGAAGAAGAGGAGAGAGGGATGGGAGGGGAAAGGAAGGGGGGCGAAGGGGCAGAGTAGGGTGCGGCGGGGGGGGGGGGGGGGGGGGGGGGGTAGGAAAGAGGGGAAGGGCGGGTGATAAACGCATTCAAGTCCAAGAGAGAAAAGTCCAGTTAGCGTAGAGGACACGTTACAAGAGAGTAAAGAGACAGGACAAAGCCAGGGAGGGCTTTTTTTTTTTCTTCTTTTTTCTTTTTTTTTTTCTTTTTTTTTTTTTTTTTGGGGGGGGGGGAAGTGGGGTAAAGAAAAGGAGACTGAGGTCAAGAGAGGGGAGTGTGGGGACAGGGACGGAAGAGAAGTCGGTACAGGGGAGATGGTGACGAAGGACAAAACGTGAGAAGTGAAGATGACAGTGGGGAGACAGCATCAAATGGAGAGAGACATGTTACATAGATGGATAGTGAGGACAGATTAAGGTGTACAGAGCGGCCGAGGCGGAGGAGACAAGGGAAGAGAGAGATGAAAATGTGACCGACAAGAAGGGATAGAGAGAGAGAGAGAGATAGAGAGAGGAGAGGAGAGGAGAGAGAGAGAGAGAGAGAGAAGACAAGACAAGACAAGATTCTTTATTTACGAGGATAATAGATAAGCACTGACGTACTTTTTTTACATCCCATCCAGTCCTCGCCCTGAGTAGGGACTACAACATGCAGTGAAATGAATAATGTAAGAAAGCAAAACAAGCAAACAAGGCGGTCATGCCATCATAATGGAACATCGAGTGAAAATAGAAGAGAATGACATGAAAAAAAAAACATAAACAATAATAACAAACAATAAAACTTTAAATAAATAAAAAATGAAAATAATAATAATGAAGGGGAAGGAGAGAGTGGGGGTGGGAGGTGGGCTGAGCTTGGGAAATATCTGGAAATGTACCCCAACGTACAAAAATTTAGCTTGTATAACAACAAACAGTAAAGAGAGAGAGAGGAGAGAGAGAGAGAGAGAGAGAGAGAGAGAGAGAGAGAGAGGTGGGAAGGATGGTTTTGATTAAGAAGCCGGGGGGACTGAAGAGAAAAAAGGGGTGGGAACCAGTGAAGGAATGACTGATTTTAAAATAAAGGCAGACTGAGCGCATTTTAGATTTTTTTTTTTAACCCCTATGCGTTGTAATCGAAAAACAATATAAGCAAAAACACCAACATCAACACCACCACCAACCACCATCCCAGCGAGCTGACTGATATGTCAATTCCTCCCATTGATGTAGACATCGCAAGAGATGATTAAAGGAAATTAATTCCAAGAAACGTAAATAGCGGAGAGCAATTTGAAAACATAGACATGGAGAGAGAGAGAGAGGGTCATTCTGTTCTGGAATTAATTCTGTTTCTTGATATAAATCGAAAATTAAAAAAAAAAAAAAAGGGGGGGTGGGGGGGGTGGGTGGGGGGGGGGGGGGGGTAGAGGGCGCGAGGCAAAACAAGAACAGAGGATATATTCCAGAAAGAAAAGTAGAGTGCATGACGGAAAGACACTCGTTAAAAAAACTACGTCCGTTACAGGAAGGGAGAAAATTGGAAGATATTCGAGGCTGGACGGAGAAGACACATGGTTGAGAGAGAAAGATGACAAAAGGGAGAAAGGGGCAAAGCGAGATAGGATTAAGGGAAAAATTTCCTTTCGTACCACCCACCTCCCTTTCTCCACTGATGACGTGTCTTTTCTTCAAAGCTTAAGACTGATTTATTGAAATATAATGGTGGTGTAATTTCCTTGGCATTTGGGACTGTTCTCACATTTTGTGTGACTTAACTTTGACGGAAAAAAAGTACTTGTATCGGAAGGGGTGCGAAAGGAA
>JADBJO010018110.1:22500-27500 GCA_016801955.1 Conus betulinus | reverse complement strand
AAGAAGAATATCATGCTGAGTTGATACATGATGAGGTATGGGAAAGAAGATGTCGCACAGTGGGAATGCGTGATCAGGTAAAATTAAGAATATTATGCACAGTTGATACATGATGAGGTATAGGAAAGAAGAATGTCACTCAGGATTGACTTGTGATGTGGTATGTAGAAACGAAAAATGTCAAACAGGGTTGATACGTTGATGGAATATAGGGGTTATGAATATTTTGCACAAGATTGATAGTGATAGAATATAGGTGTGAAGAATGTCAGAACAGGACTGATATGTGATGAGATATAGAAAAATATTGCACAGGGTTGATACTTGATGAGGTATAGAAACGAAAATATCAAAGAGGGCATATATATGGCGGCGGAACATAAAGATGCAGAGCATCGCAAAAACTTAATCCTTTGGAGACAAAGAATGTTAGATATAGTCAATACGTAATATGCTATAGACACAAAGAGGGTCGGACAGGGTTGATGGGTAATCGGGTGTAAGGACAAAGATTTTCACAGAATTCACACATCGGGACACAGTGAAAAATAAGGTTACAACACGTTGCTACGTGAAAGGGCGTAGGGACGAATAATATAAACACTCTTAACGTTATGAAGCATCGTCACGAAAATGTTATGTAGGGGTCGATATATGATGGGGGTATCTTGACAAAGAATGTCGTATGAATTGATACGTGTTGGAACATATGGTAAAGTTAGGGCTGACTGTTTCATTGTTTGACAAAGGATAAATGATTTGGGAGATTTTGACTACCATTCATGGTTCTTTGTATAGATTTTGTAGTGTAATTTAAAATCGTTATCACAGTTTAGGACTACATCTCTCCGACGGACAGGTAAGTTAGGTTTATTTGATATTTTTTTCCAAATCTTTTAGGACACACTTAATGCCATTTGTTTCTCAAAAGTACCAAAATGGATTGATTAAAAGTGTTTTGTTTTCCTTGTTTAAGGTGGTTAGTTGTATGCAATCTACAATAACAAAAACTTAATGGGAAACAAGGAAAACAGAGAAATAATGATTTTAAAGAGAATGATTGTTTATTTTTTCCAACATGTGATTTGGTTCTAATCTGACAGTCGAAAGAGGTAAATGTCGACAGGAAAGTCACACACACACACACACACACACACACACACACCACACACACACACGCACACACACACACACACACACACATGTAGATATAGATAGATAGATAGATAGATAGATAGATGATGGATGGATGGATGGATAGGATATATACATACATACATACAAACATACATACACACACACACATACAGACACACACAGACACACAGACAGATACCCAGGAAGACGGATACACATCTATATGTATGTACGTAGTGTGTGTGTGTGTGGTGTGTGTGTGTGTGTGTGTGTGTGTGTTGTGTGTGTGTGTGTGTGTGTGTGTGTGTGCACGTATGTATGTATGTGTGTGTGTGCGTGTGTGTGTGTGTGTGTGTGTGCGTGTGTGTGTGTGTGTGTGTGTGTGCAAACACATACGTATATGCATATAGATAGATAGATAGTTAGATAGATAGATAGATAGAACTGTACATAACGATACGTGTATACATATATGTATATAAAAACACACAAAGACACACACAGATAGATAGATAGATAGATAGACATTGTGACGTGGAAAGGCTTCATCGTAGTCACGGTTTTTTTTAAGTATTTCTCCCCCATCTTTCCCTTTCTAAAACATTCTTTCACACTCCAGAAAAAATTTCCACATCACCCCTTCACCTTAACTCTAATCTGCAAATATACCAAACACACAGATCACAACATTAAACATAACTCCTAGATACTATAATAAAACTGTTACTTTACTACGTTGCGTTGTAATGTACAGTGTTTTGTGTACAAATGTGTACATTCTCTTTAATATACTTCTAACTGTATTTGTTATCAACACTACAGTTTTTCGAAAAGGACGACTGTGTGTTCTGAATTTTGGCGGTATCAGCTCTCTGCTCAACTTACATGTATATATAGTACACACACACACACACACACACACACACACACACATATATATATATATATATATATATATATAAACAAAGCTTGCTCTTATGTCTCAGATTGTAGAAATAGGGGGGTGGTAAGCCTTCATATCTGCAGTGGTAGATGATTCTGCCTAACTGACAGTATGTGCTTGAGTGGGTGAATGGGGAATAAATAAATGTTCTCAAAATGAACCTTCAGCAAGCTTATAGTCTCCAAAGAGGGAGACCATCTCCAATGGGGAGAAAGCTCACTAACATATAACTCCTGGTCAGATACCGGTATTTCGAAACCTGATTGTTTTTTCTCCTCAGTGACCGCGGAAAGTGGTAATTTGACTCCTCTGCCTTTTCATTTTTAAGAAGAATGCTATACCAGAAAAAGGCTGGTGTGCAATACCATAGTATGTTTGTTGAGTTTTCAAAAAACTAACCAAAGGTGCCACCTAAGAAGCAAAAGAAAATCATGAAAGAGCAAAACAAGCTACATTTTCTTGTGAAAAGTAGAAAATATAAAAAGATAACCTCTTAAGACACAAGTGCTGAGGGCCAGTTTCTTGGAATGAATCTGCAAGGGACTAAATTACAATGAAACAATAAATTCCAAGGATACTGCAATGACTGCAAGATATATTGAATTATAAACAAAGCTTGCTCTTATGTCTCAGATTGTAGAAATAGGGGGTGGTAAGCCTTCATATCTGCAGTGGTAGATGATTCTGCCTAACTGACAGTATGTGCTTGAGTGGGTGAATGGGGAATAAATAAATGCTTCTCAAAATGAACCGTCAACAAGCTTATAGTCTCCAAAGAGGGAGACCATCCTGATGTGGAATTTTTTCATGGATGGATGGAAGAATGTTTTAGAAAGGGAAAAAGGGGAGAAATACTTGAAAAAGAGAACGCCACTACGATGGTTCCTTTTACGTCACTATAAACACACACACACGCGCGCGCGCGCTGCGCGCGCGCGTGCGTGTGCGTGTGTGTGTGTGTGCTACGCGTGCGCGCGCGTATGTATGTGTGTGTGTGTGTGTGTGTGTGTGTGTGTGTGTGTGTGTGTGTGTGTGTGTGTGTGTGTGTGTGCGTGTGTGCGCGCGTGTGGTGTATGTGTGTGTTATGAATGTGTGTGTAACATATATATATATATATCTATATCTATATATATATATATATATATTTGTTAAAAATAGGATGATAAAAGGAAGTTTTAAAAACCAACAGATCTGTTTCGAGCCAGCGCTCTCGTCAGGAGGAGATATATATATTTGAATCCTTGGTGGTGAAAACACCACAGAATTATTAACTGTGGTGTGTCTCTATTTGACACCAGGAGCGCAGACACAATCAGCCGTGTCCTCCCTGATGAGTATGATCCAGCGGACGAAAGGCCTAGGAGCAGGCAATACAAACTGATCTGCCTTTGAGAGGGATTACGATGGTTCTCTCAGGCAGCTAGTGAAGGGTTTCTCATTATTATAATATATTTTCCCCCATTTTCTGCATCTTCATTTTTTTCCTTTTTTTCCCTAAAGTTCAAATCTTTGCCAAGTCATTACTATAATGACTGAAGAATTGTTAGCCTATGCGTGTTTTCACCCCACTATTTAATTGTTCAGCATCGTGTATATATATATATATACACACACACATATTATATATATATATATATATATATATATATATATATATATATATATATATATTGAAAGAGATTAACATCTTTCATCGGATCTGAGATTTGACAGTGGAGAGGCTTCTAACAAAATTTCGGGTGGGTTTTTTTAGAAGATGTATTTGAAAGCGTTGTGTGAATGAATAATTTGTGAGTTGATTTTGACGTGGTGACAGCCCTGATATGGCCCTTTGCGGTTGGCTGGGCTATCATCAACATTACCTTACCTTACTATGTATATATGTAAGCATGTTTGCTTGTGTACATGTGTGTGTATATGTATAATGACCTGCTTAGCAGTTACGTGTGCAAACGATAATAAACTGTGAGCTAGATTTTTTTTGCAACCGTCTACACATCCTTGGCGACTGGTATTCTTGAATCTTTTAGCCCTTGTTTTATGTATGAATTACTTTTTTACATCTTCATTGTTATACTTTTTTTTAGATTAATCATGTGAATGGTTCTCGTAATTTGATAAATGCTGGTAGTGCTTAAATATTTCAGCACATTATGTATTCCAAGATGACTACGTGGTATGTATCTATGAGACAGCACACATGTGCAGCGCCTGTATCAACTTGGAGAGCAAGAACATGAAATACCCCCACGTTGCTTTAAGAACCAGAGTTATGTAAAGATGCCTGCCAACCATCTAGCATCCAGATTTGTGCGAAAAAGAGCCTGTATGGCTCTGTGTAAACTATGGAGGTGTGAAAAAAGACGAGTGTGTCTTCGGTAAATCCGAATGAATTCGAAGAAGGACCACAGATCATTTAAAACCTAGACTGACTGACACAAATAATGTTCGTATATTTGCAATATTCAGATTCTTTAAAGCATCTGATTCTTTAAAGCCTTAGACTGGTGGCTTTATTCAGTTAGTGAACCATTCATTTCTCTACCATTATCTGAAGGGTGGGTGAATGATTATGTTGAAAAACACACTGATTCCTGAATTTGATTTTTCACATTTCATCGGATATTTGGGCAGTCAGTTCATGGATATGAAAACTTTTTGTTTGAACGTTGATTGATTCATTGGTCATGTATCGACTGGTTGCTTGATGAGCTATTTAATTCATGTGATTAATCAATACTACTGCAAACACGACCGACATCCAGATGCCCCCAGAACATGAGACCAACGCTCGTTGTCTTGTATGGTCAGTGCGGTAGGCTGGGGTATATTTCAGGTCAGTCGGAGAAATTATGGCTTGCCCATTTGATCCTAGTTTGACATACTGCCTAATTCATCGATTAATTCTGTAAATGACTGA